>RYZW01000440.1:397-35434 GCA_004367215.1 Colletotrichum trifolii
AATATCTCAAATTATAAATTACTATAGCTAAATAAGAAACTAAATAAGTTATACTATAAATATAAAGTTATAAGGATTATTATACTATATATTATTAAATTAAATATACTAGGGATAGTTTACTTTAAGTCTTATATTAATCTTTTTTAGAAAGTAACTAGTAACCCCCTATTTAGCTAAGAGATTATTAACTTATTACTACTATTTATAATTAATAGTATTAGTAAAGTAGAATAAGAAATTAAAGATATTCTAGTAATAAAGTAATACTAGGTAAATAAAAAGTAGTAATAATAAGCTTTTATTAAATAGAAAAGGTTTATAGATATTATATAGGAAATAATAGATATAATATAGGAAATAGAAGTATTAGATTAATATAAGGTATATTTTAGGCTAATTAATAACTATAATAGAAACCCTAAAAAAATAACCCTAGTATACTACTAGTAGGGAAAAAAGTAATATTATAGATTATACTTAGCTAGTTAATTCTAATTTTACTTAAATTCTAATAATTATACCTAAAAGGTTAAGTACTAGTAAGCTACTAGTAAGCCCCTAATACTACTTTTAAATAGACTTTTCCTACTTTTCGCGAGAACTTCTCTTTTACTCCTTAGTTCTAAATAAATAGTATTTATACTCCCTATAACTAAATTATAGCCTAGGTTTAACCTTTCGCAATTTATATAATACTTTCTAGTTCTTTTAAGTATCGAGAAACTTATTATATAATATAACTACTATTTAAATTAATTCTATTTATAATTTAAATAGTAATACTATAATTTCGTATACTTTTTCTTCTAAATATTCAGCCTTTTTATAGTATATTTATTTACTTTAGTTAGTTTTTCTATATGAGGGGGAGATAGCTAAAAATTAATCTTTTATTCTATTATTTACTTTTAGTAACTAGTTCTTCTATTGATTACTATTACTATTATTTTAACTTTTTATTGAACTATATAAATTAAAAAGACTTGTCTATTTCTTTACTTATTCTTTAAACAATATTATTATTCGAAAGGCTAAGTTATAACTTTTAGTAATTAGTATAAACATAAAGAATAGATCTGAAAATTTATTCTTAATAGTAAATACCTAGAAACTACCCAATATACCTTAAGAAGATTAAATAGATCTTAAATAATATAATAAAATAGATAAATTAATCAGAACTTCAAACTTGATCTAGAAACAACCTGTTAAGAATAAGCTTTAATATAATAAAAATAGTCTAATTATTTTAATCTTATAATCTTTATTCCCCAAATATTAAAACTAAATTTTCAAGAGTATTCTACTTTCCCGCTTAATATAGTAGTTTAATATCTAGCTAGTCCTTATTGTTTTATAGTAAGAGTAGTAGATTCGAATCCTATAGTAAGTAACTATAACTAGTATTCCTGCCTATTATATAGACTATATAATAACTATTACTAGTAGTTAGCTCTTACTAATAATTATTAATAGCTAGCGACTAGTAACGGCTAGTAATAAGTACTAGTAGCTAGTAGTACTAGTATTACCTAACTATAATCTTATAATAAGTAACTATAGTAGATATAAGCCTGATTTTCCTTTTATACTATACTTTACTTTTAAGATATATTTTCTATATTAATTAGTTATTATATTAACTCATAACCCTATAGTAAGTAAGCGTAACTAGTAGGCATATATATATACGTGTTTTCTTATTACGTAAAACTATATAGTAACTACTACTAGCTATTAGTACTTACCGCTTACTATTAACAGCTAGTAACTATTAATAGCTAGCGATAGGTATTACTAGCTAGCTAGTATCTAGTATTATATAACTACGATCCTTAAAGAGTAATTATAATAGATAAGCTTATTATATTTTCCCTATTTATTACCTATCGTATTAACTAACTATATTTACTATTTAAGGTTTCTTCTGTTTAAATAGTTCTTTAGTACTAGTAGTATCTATAGGGTAAATAAAGTAAGAGCTGATAACTAGGTATAACTACCTTTAAAAGGTCCTAGAGAAGCATATGACTTTAAATAGATCAGAGACCTTTAATATAACTACTATTATATTAACTAACTGTATTTTACTACCTAAAGCTTTCTCTATTTAAATAATTTCTTAGTACTAGTAGTATCTATAGAGTTTATAAAGTAAGAGCTAACTATTAAGTAGAATTTCTTTTATAAAGTTCCTAAGAAATATATAATTTTAAATAGATTAGATATTTTCAATATAACTAAGAGTATTTTATTTAAAATATCTTATTGGAAAATACTATATATAAGTATAGGAAAGGCTAATAGCCCGCTCTCTACTATAACTATTAGTAGATATATTACCCCCTAAAGTATAGCTTTAGCTTTCCTACCCCCCTACTAACTATTATAGCTAGCCTTTAGTTAATCTAAAGCTAAGCTCCTCGTAACTATAATAGCTAGTATATTTACCCTATATTAACCTTTTTAATAATAAATAACTAATAACTCCTTCTACGACAATTTTATACTTTTATACCTTTATACCCTCATACTTTCATAGCTATTAATATATAATTTAAATATCTCGAGATATTTAATTACTACTAACTATAAATACTTTATTCTAATATTTATTACAACTTTAATATCTATAACTTTTATATCCTTATTATAGATTAAGCTTTACCTACTTCTAAAACAAGATTTTATATTACTAATATAAAAGTTCTCTACTACTACTGTAAGCTAACTCACGATCTCTATATAAATATAGTAAGACTTAGCTTATTTTTATTAATAAACAAGTTTAATATATTAAATATAGCTAATTTATATATAATACTTATATAGATGTAAATATTCCTAGTATAGCTAAATAGCTTTTAAAACTTCTATAATAATAGTATTATAATACTCTAAAATATCTAATAACTAGTATTATAATAGTATACTAATATTAAGGTATTACTTAGTTAATACCTAATCCCTAATATTATTAGCTTAATTTAATAAACTATAAGTTAACTAGATAATCTTCTTTCAAATATCTATAAACTATTTATTAATTATAATACTTAGGATAGTTTTATCAAAATCTATTTAAATTAAATAATAGTTTTAGTTATAATAGTTATAACTAGATATCTCTATACCTATTCTATAATTCGTTTTCTATAAGTAATTATTTGGATTTTAAGGAGATTTTAGTTCTATTATAAAAATACAGATAAATAATAGATTACGAAATACCTAGCTTTTATAAGTATTCTATTTTATTCTATCTTTAGGAAATTTTTAAAAGTTCTTAACTTTATAACCTTAATAATTACTTTCAGCTGTATATGCTAAACTTTAGCTTAGATAAAGCTTTCCTTAATTATTACTATAAAGTAAAAGCTAACTGCTAGGTATAGTTTCCTTTAAAGAGTTCCCGAGAAGTATATAACTTTAAATAGATCAAAACCCTTCAATATAACTAATTAATTTAGAATAAGGGAAGGGCTGATAGCTCGCTTTCTACTATAATTATTAGTAAGTATAATACCCCCTAAAGTATAACTTTAGTCTTCTTATCCTCTTACTAATAACTATAACTAGTTTCTAGTTAATCTAGGGCTAAACTTCTTATAAGTATAGTAACTAGTATACTTACCCTATATCAACCTTTTTGTAGATGATCTATAACTAATAATTCTTTTTACAATAACTTTATACTTTTATACCTTTATACTTTTATACTTTTATAGTTACGTATAATTCGAATATCTCGAGATATTTAGTCAGTACTAACTATAAGTACTCTATTCAAATATTAATTCCAACCTCGATATCTATAATGTTAATATCCCTACTAAGCGTTACCTACTCCTAAAATAAAGCTTTATATTTTTGATACAAATATTCTCTAGTACTAATAGAAGCTAGCTTATAATCTCTATATACGTATAGCAGGATTTAACCTACTCTTATTAATAAATAATCTTAATATGTTAATTAAGTATAGCTAATATGAAAATAATATTTATATAGATACGGGTACTTCTCATATTACTGGATAGCTTTTAAAACTCCTGTAATTATATCGTTATAATACTTTAAAGTACCCGCTTAATATAGTAGTTTAATATCTAGCTAGCTTTTATTGTTTTATAGTAAGAGTAGTAGGTTCGAATCCTGCGGCAAGTAAGCGTAACTAGTAACTATATACTTTCCGATTATATAAACTATATAGTAATTACTACTAGTTATTAGCTTTTGCTACTTATTATTATTAACGTCTAGCTAGCTCTTACTATTATAGTAAGAGTAGTAGGTTTGAATCCTATAGCAAGTAAGCGTAACTAGTAGCTATATATTTTCCGATTATATAAACTATATAGTAACTATTACTAGCTATTACTAGCTCTTACTAACAGCTATTAATAGCTAGCGACTATTAATAGCTAGTAGTAAATACTACTAACTAGCTAGTATTAGTATCATATAACTATAATCCTTAAAAAGTAACTAAGACGGATAGGCCTATACCTTCCCTATTTATTACCTATCGTATTAACTAACTATATACTATTAACGCCTATTAATAGCTATTAATAGCTAGCGACTATTAATAGCTAGTAATAAGTATTACTAGCTAGCTAGTATTAGTATTATATAACCATAATCTTTAATGAATAATTATAATAGATAGGCTTGTATTTTCCCTATTTATTACCTATTATATTAACTAACTATATTATTACTACTTGAGGCTTTCTCCGTTTAAATAGTTCCTTAGCCTTAGTATTATCTATATAGTTTACAAAGTAAGAGCTAACTACCAGGTATAGCTTCTTTTATAGGGACCCCAAGAAGTATATGATTTTAAATAGATTAGAGACTTTTAATATAACCCTATAATACTTTAAAGTATCTAGCAATTAGTATTATAATACAATATTAAGATTAAAATATTATCTAATTAATATTTAGTTTCTAATATTATTCATTTAGTATAGTAGCTTATAGGATAGCTAAACAATTTTTTTCAATATCTATAAACTACTTATTAATTATAATATTTAGAATAATGTTATTAAAGCTTAATTTAATATACTAATTATTTTAGTTATAATAGCTATAACTAGATCTTTCTATATCTATATTATAGTTAATCTTGTATAGGTAACCTTATAGATTTTAAGGAAGTTTTAATTCTATTATAAAGATTATAGAATAATAATGAATTATAAAACGCCTAGCTTTCATATCTTAAAATAGTTATTTTATTTTATTCTATTTCTAAGAAATTTAAAAAGCTTCCTAACCTTATAACCTAAGTAGTTACTTTTCACTACATATATTCAGCTATAGGTTTAATAGAGTTCTCACTATAAAAAGCATTACTATAAAATCTACTATTATTATAGCGTTAGATATTAGAGCCAGGGGTATAGTTATCTATAGTAATAAGCAATTTCATTACTATTTTCACTAGTCATCAACTAGTATTAGTATGAATACTATTATCGGGTACAATTTATAGTTAAACCTATTTATAAATCAAAGAGTTTAGACACTATTCTAGGTACAGAACAAAAGGAACTAGATTAAGTAAGCGTAATTCGGAGATAAATTAAATATTACTAGGCTTATAATTATAATAAATAGATAATATAGTATATAGTCTAGAAATAGGTTATGAAAAAGTGTTTATTATTTAAATTAGAATAAAATACTCAGATACATATTAATAGAATAGTTAACCTCTATATAAGCTAATATAGCTATATAGTAGACTTAGTAGTATTTTTATTTTAATATAATATTAATATATTAGTTAAGTATAGCCAATATATAAAGAATACTTATATAAATATAGATATTTTTAGTATAACCAAATAATTTTCAAAACTTCTATAATTATATTATTATGATACTCTAAGATATTTAGTAGCTAGTATTGCTACAGTATAATAATATGAAAGTATTACCTAATTATTATCTAGTCGGTTATATTATTAGCTTAGTATAATAAATTATAGGTTTATTAGATAATATTCTTTTAAATATCTATGAATTACTTACTAACTATAATATTTAGGATAATTGTATTAAACCTTTTTTAATACAGTAATGACCTTAGTTCTAATAGTTCTAGTTAGATATTTCTATATTTACTCTATAGTTTTTTTATAGGTAGCCATAAGAACTTCTAAATCTATTATGAAAGTATAGATATAGAAGAATAATTAATCATAAAATACCTAGTTTTTAGTATTCTATTTTATTCTATCTCTAAGAGGTTTATAAAGATTCTTAGTTTTACAACCTTAGTAGTTATCTTTAGCTATATATACTGAGCTTTACAAATATGAGACTTAGAATAACTATAATTACTCCTTATCTTATTATAGATTATCCTATTGGGCTTCTTACTAAAGTTTAGGTTGATTATTAACTTAAACTTAAATAGCTCTATTATAATTATTTACTTTTATAACTAGTAAGAGACTTTATTAGAATTAAGCTATTTGAAAATACTTTAAAGAAAGGTTAAACTTCTATTATAAAAGATACTATAAATAAATAATATAGTATATAGTCTGAAAGTAAGTTATTGAAAAGTATATCTTCTTCTAACTAGAATAAAGTATTTAAATACATATAAATAGAATACTTATACTTTATATAAACTATCTAAGTTATATAGTAGCTAGTAGAGTTATATAGTAGCCTTAATACTATATATATTCTTATATACCCTCCTAGTAGTATAGCTATTAGAAATACCTTTATATTATTCAACTAATATACTAAATAAATAAAATAAGGTAAATAGTTCCTAAAATAAATCTCCTAATACTTGAATAAAAGGAATTGATAAAGCTATTATAATCTATTATATATTTAACTATTTTTATCAAATATTAATAAAGGTAATTAGTTAGTTCTTTCCAAAATTGCTAGTAATCCGATCTTTTTATATACTATAAATAGATTATTTATCAATTTCTAACCTATGAGTTTTCTTTCTTCTCTTCTACATTACTATTTTAATAGTTACTTTTATATATTAATAAATAGTATATTCTAGTAATATAGATTCCGTATATTAGCTTTAAATATAATAAGATATATTAGTTATCACTAATATTCTGACTATAAAACAAGCTTTTTAAGTCTATAAAAAAGATATTATTAAACCTATAAATCTTCCTTTAAAGCCGAGAACTGAACTATTATTATTAATTCTAATAAATATAACATTACTATTAACTTTCTAGAATATTTTATATCTTGTTTTATTCGTAATCTAGTACTAGTTTTCTCCTAATATATCCCTAATTCAAAATAATTTCTTCTTAACTCTAATTTTAAAAGTAATAGGATAATAGGATTTAAACTTACTTCAACTATTTTCTATCTTTATATACTCAATAAAAATAATAAGTTTTAAATTAGAAATACCCTTTTATATTCTTTTTAAAAGACTTACTTTATTTAGTAATCTTTATCTAACTTTATTTCTCTTAAATAATATAATTCTTATTCTTACTTTCTATTTTCTGTCTCTATTAATATATTTATTTATCTTAGTAATTTTATCTAAGAATACTCTATATCTAAGATTTAAATTTAGTTTAATTTCATTAAAGAAAAGAACTCTTTTAATAGTTTAAACTTTTAGTCTTAGTATAAAAGCTAATTAATTCGCCTAAAGTCGTTTATCTGTTTATATTTCCAGGAGTTTCCTAGTTTATAAGAATATTTATTGTTATCTCTAGTATCTAAACTTATTAAAATACCTAAACCTGGTAGTATTATAGAAAAAGAGCTATTTTAGTAAAGAAGCCTACTATTACTACTAATTTAAAATATCCTTATAATTATCTAAGGAAGCTATTTACCCTAAAACCTCTTTCTAATAATGAAAATAATAACTTAACTAGTAACTCTAAAGATAAAAAAGAAGCATTTCAGCTTATTAGTGATAAAGATAAGAAACTTAAAGTTATTATTAGTAAAGGAGAAAATAGTAATAAAGATATTGAAAACATAGCTAAACTATTTAAGAAATATGTAAAACCTACTATTAGTATAATAAAAAAGTCCTCTTATATTCGAAATCAAAAAGCTTTATTAGAAATAGATAATCTTAAATATTAACTAGAAATTCCTAAGTAATAATTCACAAAGCCTAGTAAAAAGTCTATTACTTTAAAGAAGACTTTAACTAAGTTTACTCTTTCTAAAAAAAAGTAAGGTTACTAAGGAATATAAAGTTTATTTACTCTAAATAAAAGCTATTAGGGATATATAACTAGTTTAAACTATCTACTATATAATATACTACTTTAGTTTTATTCTTTTATAGAACTGTTATTTTTATATTATTAGTATTAGTAATTAAAGTTTAGTTTCCAATTAATACTACTAGTATAAGAATAGCCTGAGAAATACTTATATACCAGTTTCTAATTAAACTCATAAAGCATTTAAAAACTATTTAGAAATTCTCTAGATTCCTGATACTAATAAGGTAAATATTTTAGCTTAAGATTTATTATTTAAGTATAATTATTCTTAGTTAAAAAGCTAAGAAAGTTAGTAAAATGAAGAAGTTTATCTATTTTAAATTATAATTAAAATAATAGAAAGATTTCGAAACTACTTTTATTAAAAATAGTAGCATCTTAGGCTTTACTACTAGAACTCCTATTATTAAATAGCTTTTACTAGTTTAGGTACTTTGATCTATTTAAGCTCCCTAGCTTATACTATTTATCTAGTTAGTTTTCAATAGTTATATCCCTAGTTTTTCAGTAATAGTAACTAGTTCCCTAGTTAGTAGATTTCTTATATTTTAGCTAGTTCTTAGAATATTTAAAGCTTATAATATATCTTAACTAGTTCCTAGAAAGTTTAGAATCTATAATTATAGTTATAGTATTACTAGTCTTAAGTTATGTCTTTTAATTTAAACTTAAACTCTTATTTCTATTCCTTTCAAAAGTTATAGTTATTTTTCGATATTTATATAAGTTGATTTCTATGTATTTCTCGTAATATTTACCTACTTAATCAAAGTTTAGAGTTCGGATAATTAGTACTAAGCTAGATAAAAACTTATCTTAAGAACTTTATTCCCTAGGAATAATTAAAAAAATTCTATTACTTTCTTACTTTTTATATTACTACTATAGAAACCTTCTATTCAAAGTAAAGATTACTTTAAGTTACTTACTTATATATTTAAGTAAATAGGAAATCGCCTCAGGCAGTTTCTTTCATTATTTTAGCTAGTTCTAGGAGTATTACCTATAGATCTATAAAGTTAAGAAGTATTCTAAATTATTTAAACTTCGCTTAAGTTAGGTTCTTCGTGAACCTATTTACTAGTATTATATCTATATATATATAAATTACTTTAAAATTACCTTTTAAGTATTCTTAGTAAAATTATATTTATTAAATTTCTATATATTAAAGTCTATTAAATAGGTGTTTATTATCTGAGATTATAAGCTTAATTATTTAGTAATTATTATAATAAATTCTCTAAATATCTCTAAATATCTCTTAATATCTCTAAAATTAAAGTTAATATCTTAAAATAGCGTTTTTAGTATTATAGTTTCTTTTAAAGTATATTTTAAGCTAAGAAATTCTACTTTAATTGTTAATATAGTTATAGTATTCTATTGAATAGCTTTCTATCAAATTAGCTTTCTAAATAGAGAGATAATATACCTATAGTTTAATCTTTAAG
Source organism: Colletotrichum trifolii (assembly GCA_004367215.1). NCBI lineage: Eukaryota > Fungi > Ascomycota > Sordariomycetes > Glomerellales > Glomerellaceae > Colletotrichum > Colletotrichum trifolii. The sequence goes on from RYZW01000440.1 coordinate 10,134, forward strand.
TTTCTCTATAGTCTATAAATAAAATATTTCTAGTAATTAAAAGTATTTAAAATATCTTGTTAATACCCCCTAAACTTCTAAACTATAGTACTAGGAATTTTATTATATAGAAATACGAAATTATATAATTTATAATATTTAGGTATACTTAAGAACAATTTATCAAGTATTTTAAAAATAGAAAATATATAAATAAGATATCTAGCTATACTCTAATAGAAGTATAAAGAATCGAACTCATTTTATCTAGTACTTGTAAATCTCCTTAAATATAGTTGAACTAGTATTTATAGTAAAAGTTACTACTAGAAGTAGTATTATTAGAATTAAGCTATAATTAAAATTAAAATACTTAGTAATCTTAGTAATATATATATTATGAACTAAATAAATCTTATAATACTTATAATTTCTGACTATTTAAACCCCTAAGAAATACTTCATAGGATTTTATTCCTTAAGTTTATAAATACTTTTAATATTTCTAACAATTTCGTAAATCTTCTTTTTAGCTATTTTATAGTATAAAAGAAGAATATTATCTATATAGAATAGAATAAAGATATTCGAATTTTTATTTTTCAAATAAATAAAGCTTTTCTAGGTATAATTAGAAGTTTAATAACTTAAGAGTAGTATAAGAAATCTTATACTAAAAAGGGGTATATCTCGAAGTTTATATAAAGTATATTTAAGTTCTATATAATACTTTATAACTTTAAATCTATCTAGTAATTTAACTATTATTAGAAATCTATTAGGGGTTTTTATAATATTTAGAAGTATATTAATAATATTAAACTAGTAGACCTTAAAGTTAAACTATACTATAATTACTATGGCTATTTAAAAAGTTTAAATAACTAGTATTACTATATATATAGTTTATAATAGATTAACTAGTTATATATCTTTATATATATAAATCCTTACTTTATACTATTCTAGAAAACTATCTATATCTATCTTATAAGTGAAAATTTATTTAAGAGGAAAAAGCTTAGATCTAGTATCCTAGTAATCTATTTCTCGTTAAATACCTTTCTCTTTTAACTTTATAATCTTAGTTCTCGCTATTTTAATAAAAGAATTTTATAATAATTCTAATAAGTTAATATTCTTTTTCTAAGCCTTTAGTAGTATAACTAGTTAATTGAAATATATTCGAATTCTAGTAAAAAGATCTTTTTTCCTTAATACTATATTTTAAATAATAAGGAAAACTATAAAAAGGTTAAAACTATCCTTATCTAGTTTTTAGTACTAAGTAGGTAAATAAGTACTAATAAAACCTTCCTATTTATATTCTAAGAAATATAAAATACTATTATTTTATTCTTTTAAAAGTATTGTATAATTATTAATAGTAATTTCTAGTTCTAATTACTATTATTATCTACTCGTATATTATTAGCTTAGTTCTTAAATAGTTAAAGTTCTTAATTTAATTAATTAAAATTTAAAGTTATATTTTAGTTTATTCTAAGTTAGCTAAATAGGGATTTTAAAGTAATTACTTCTATTCTTAGTTAAAATAAGTATCTTTTCTTAATTAACTAGATCCCTAACTTTAAGTATACTATCTAGTTTTCTAGCTATTAGTATATTTCCTAAATTCTAATTTTTACCTAGAATTATTATATCTAGTTATTATTAATTAGAAACCTAAACTAGCTTTATTAGTTTAAATATTAATTTAAGTATATCTAAACTTTTTTTATTACTTTTAGAAACCTATTCTAAACTTAACTTAATATTTGAAGTTATTTCTAGTATTAATAAGATAGCTAATATAAAAGAAGTCTTTTTATTAAGTATTTTTACTATTCTAAAATCTCTAAGTATTTTAAGAATAAAATTTTCTTTTTCTTTAATAATTAACTTAACTAGTACTCTTATAATCTCTTCTATAAATATTTTATATAAGTTCTATTTTAAATAAAATCTTATCTTATTAAGTTTAATATTTTAAGGAATAAAGACTTTCTAAAAAATAGGGATCTAGATCCTAAATAAATTAAAAATATCTAGAGTATAACTTACTAGATATCTAATATATCTTTTTAATTTAACTTTGAATGATTTCTTTAAAATACTTTATTCATAGTATTTCTTAAATAAGTATACTCATAATTATAAATATAAATCTATTTCTAGTAAAATTATAAATCTTAATTAAAACTTGGAATATACTCTAGTACTTATTAATAGAAATACTACTTATACTAGGCCTTTTTAATTTTATATAGTAATTTCTAGTTATTTCAAATATTTAGAAATATATTATATAGTATAACTACTATTGAAATTAACTTTACTTAAAATTTAAGTAGTAATCTTATAATTCCTTATATTTTTATATTTCAGGTAATTAGTTCTTTTCTAGTATACTTATTTACTCTAACTAGCTTTTTAATATAAGAAAGAAATAGCTTAAAATTAATCCTTTATTTTATTACTTATTTCTAGTAATTAGTTGCTCTATTGATTACTATTACTCTTTTTTTAACATTTTATTAAATCTTATAAATTAAAAAGTTTCTCTTTTTCTTTACCTATGTTTCAAATATTAATAATATTTAAAAAACTCAATTATAGGTTTGATTAAGTAATATAAATAAGAAGAGTAAACTTAAAAACTTATTTTTAATAATAAAGATTTAAGAGTTACCTATATATATTCTAGAGAAGTTAAATAGATCCTAAATAATATAATAGAATAGGTAAATTAAGTATAATTCTAAAGTTTATCTAGAGATAATATATTAAGTATAAATTATCATATAATAGGAATAGTTTAATTATTTTAATCTTATAGTCTTTACCCTTTGAATATTAAAAACTAATTATTTTAAAGTAATTTATCTTAGATATCCTATTTAAAAGTATTATATATAAATATTATTAGATTTTAGTTCTAGGAAAGCTATTTTAAAGTATAATTAAGAAAATAGAATATTTAGTAATTCTAAGATAATACTAGAAATATTTAAATAGATTATAAAATAGTTTAAAATAGGTTTATATTTAAAGAAAACGAAATTATACTTTCTAAGTAACTATCTTATAATAATAGAATATTTAATTAAGTTAAACCTGAGAATATAGTTTAGTCTTATATATTAAATCTTAGTTTTATGAAGAAATAGTATTTCTAAGATAATATTAGTATAGAAAGTTTTAGTATAAGTATTATTATCTAATATTAAATTAAGTATAGTGTTCTTTTTTAGATTATTAAGAATTTCCTTAATAATCCTCTTACTTTATTTAATTATAAAAAGATTAGCTAAATTATATTGGACTAAATCTATTCTTTTACTAAACTTAAAAGATCTTTTCTCGAAGAAATCTATTAAATTAGTAATATAAACTATTTGATAACTATTAAAAATTATACTCCTCGAAAGTATATAAGATTTTTAAATAGTTAAGAAAACCTTTAAAGGAACTTTAGATAACTCTTCGAGGAAAGTAAGATTAATATTAATATATATTAAATTAGAGGAATAGTTATCATTATTAGACTTATTACTTAAAAAAGCTAACTTAGCCTTTCAAATATCTAAAAAAAACTTCTTTAGTTTTACTAGTATATGTTTTAGTGTTTAACTATCCTTTTTTAGTAAGTTTCTATTATAGAATATAGAGTTTAGAATTATTTATTTAATTATTAATACTATTTTGAGTAGTTATAAATATCTGAATATTAGGAAGCCTAATATATAAACTAATAATAGTATATTTAATATATTTATAGTTTTCTAGAAAGTATAAGTAACTCTTAAAATTATATAAGTATTTCGTTTTAGTTTAAGTTATATCTAACTTTCCCGCGAGAATAGTTAATATAGCTAGTATTGTATTATAATTCTTAGTTAGAATTCTTTAAATATAAGATATAGCTTTAAAGATCTCTCTATATTTAACTAAAGTCTTCATATTAAGGTTTAGAGTTTCTTTTGTAAGGATATTCTAATACTAAGTTATAACCTAATTAGGTAAAATATATTAAATAAGTATTTAAAATTACTCTTTAACTATAAAGGTTCCCTAGATATCTAGGATATTATATATAACTACTTAGTAATAGATAGTATACTACTTATTATACTATACTAGACTACAGATATTTAAATTAGCTTTCTCGAGGATTTTTTTAAATTTATTCTAATTTATTACTATATAATTAAATTATTCTAAGTATATTAATATTTTAGAATCTTTAGGATAAATGAAAAAGATAAATTATTTTTATTAAGAAATTCTTTTTAAGTAAATATTAGAAAACTATTATTAATAGTAGTATTAATTTATATCTAAATTATATTATAATATTTCTTTAATTCTTTATAATTAGATTTTTAAATTACTTAAAACTTAAAATTTACTAAGTAGTAATTAAAAACCCCTAGAATAGTAGGAATATACAAGATATTATTTTTAGTCTTTTCTTAAATAGTTTTCTCTCAGCTATACTATATAATAAATTTAAATAGTTTAAGTACTTTTAAAATATTAAAAATAGGTTTAATATCTAGATTAATATATTACTAGATATCTTATCTAATTATATAGAAGTATAGTATAATATACCAATAGTTAAAGTGAGAGCTATTAAATAATGTTATTACTATATTAAGACTACTAGTAGTTAAATATACTATTTTTAGATAATTTACTAAAGAATTAAAAAGATAGATTAAAAAAGATCTCTTTTATATTTATTAATTATAAGTACTTCAGAGACCATTAAATATAGCTAGGTTTATAACTATTATAAATAAATAATATAATTTATAGTTTAAAAGTAGGTTATTAAAAAGTATATCTTCTTCTAACTAGAATAAAGTATTTAAACGCCTATAAATAGAATAGTTATATTTATATAAGCTACTTAAGTTATATAGTAGCTAGTAGAGTTGCATAGTAGCCTTATTACTATACGTATTCTCACAAAAGAGTATTTTATTGAAAGAGATATTATAAATTATTATACTCTCATTTTAGGATAGGTTATATACTAAATATTAATTAGTTAAAGTATAGTTAACTAAAGATATCATAAAAGTATATTTTATGAGGTAAGTTAACTAATTATATCTTACTTTTATATTAATAATCAGAATAAAACATTTATATTTATAAGTATAGAGGTAAGTTAAATCTAGCTTTATAGTATTACTCTTTTAAGTAGTTCTGTGAAGTTTCTGATAAAATATTTACTAGTTAAGGAAACATATTAATATTTAATTCTAAAGAAATACTTTAGCTTATAAAGTTTTAAATTAAAGTTTATATGCTAACTTACTCTTCTACTTTATAGCTTTTATATAAACGTTCATGACTCTTTTAATATATTTAGTACTCATATTTTAGTTTTAGATATATAGAATAGATAGTTGAAGAGAAATATTTTAAAAAATAAGATTAAATTTCAATTTCTTATACTTAGGAACTTCATTATTACATTTAGAAACTTTAACTTTAATACTATACTAATACTTAAAAAGTATAATAAAGCTTTTAAATATCTTTCTTATAATAAATTTGGTATAATTGAAAAGATAAAAGTCTTAAGAATAGGGAGTAGTACTATTTATTAATATTAGAATAGAAGTAAAATTGTTATAGTTTAGTAGTAGGGATAGAAGTTAAAAGTAATATATTTTCTGAGAGTAGTATATGAAATATGTTTATATTTTATATAATAAACTTTATATTTTACTTTATTGATACTGTACGTTTTATAAACCCTCTAAATAAGCTGGTAATTATTTTATTCTAAGTAGCCATTGCTAATCAAGATATCCTATAAAGCTGAAATAAAATAGATAAGTAGTCTTTTACTACGATGTTTTGATTATTAGTATTAGAACTATTTATTATTTCTAGGGGACCTTGAATAATATCTACAATATACTACTAATCCTAGTAATATCTAGGAAAACGTGTTTATTATGGTTATGATATTACCAAAGAAGTTAATGCCTTCTAGAATATGGAGTACTTGAGAATTTACTGGTTTTATTAAATATGAATAGTTATTATTCTAGAATAATTATTCTTTCCTAATTAAAGTAAGTAACTTAACTTTATTTTATATAGGTAATCTTACTTATATAATTATTTAAAAGAGATAAGATTTATAATTAGAGTAGTATAGAGAATAATATTATATAGATATAATTATTTTGTTGTATTTCTATTAATTATAATAGAAATCTTAGTATTTCCATATGATCATATTAAAGGTCTTTGATTTATTTAAAGTTATATACTCCTCGGGAACCCTGTAAAGGAAGCTATACTTAGTAGTTAGCTCTTATTTTATATACCTACTAGATACTACTAATTCTAAGGAATTATTTAAATAGAAGAAACTTTAAATAGTAAGATTTAGTTAGTTAATATAATAGCTGATAAATAAACAAGGTATATTTTAAAAGGAAAGTCTCAAAGAGAAAGTATAGGTTTATATCTATTATAGTTACTTATTATAGGATTATAATTATATAATACTAGATATTAGTTAGCTAGTAATATATAACTAGTTATTAATAATTACTAGCTATTAATGACTAGTAGTAAGAACTAATAGCTAGTAATAGTCACTATATAGTTTATATAATCGGAAAGTATGTAGCTACTAGTCACGCTTACTTAGTATAGGATTCGAACCTATTACCTTGACTATAAAGTAGTAAGAGCTAGCTAGACGTTAAATTACTATATTAAGCGGGTTTTAGTATTTCTATAGTTTTTAATTAATATAAACTTTAGATTATGTTCAAAATAGGTTTTAATAGAAGTCTTTTTAGAGAACTATATAATATTTTATATCTTATAATATATAAATTGAAATATTTTGATCAAAGATAAAGGAATCTTGAGGAGAGTATTGTTAAGGTTTCTCTTTATAATATATTTACTTTATAGTATTATAGCTATTTTAGCTAGAAAGCTAGCTATATAGTTATTCCTATCTTAAAACTTTAGTTTCCTCTAAAGATTTAAATTTAAATAAGTAATTATTTAATTCTCATTTCAGTTATAATATTTATCATGTAGGTTCTATGAGTTGGTTACAAGTGTATATAGTAATAATGTACTATAATATAATTCAGTTTATATCCTAGAGAATATAGGGGTTTATCCAAATTCTAGAAAAGTCTTATGTTATTTTAACTATTCAAAGTAGTAGTTAGAATTTCTACTAAAGTATTAAAGGTATTATAGCTATTCTTATTATATTAGAAAGCTTTAGGGAGATATTATACAGTTTATATAGTAATTAGAATAATTCTATTTAAGAGTACTTGGTCTAAATTACTATAAATTATAAGTACATAGTTTTTTATTTGTATTCGAGCTACTAAATAAGCTTATAAAACTATTAGGTTACGAATCTGAAGTATGTTAGTAATAGAGGAGATATAGCTAATCATTTAAGTTGTATATATAATATTTTATTTTTTCTAAAACTATGTTTTAGTTATTAATTCTATTGTAAAGCATTTAAGTCTAAAGATATAGAATATTACATAATATAATAAAGTTATATTTTAGAAATATAAATTATCTATATTATTACAAACGTCATAGAAATTAGTAGTTTATATTATTATATTTTCTACTAAACTATAGTATAAATCGTAAAGTATTATATAAGTACTTCTTAAGATTCAAATTGTTATATACATTAAGTTTAATTATTTATATTAGTATTCTTAAATTCTTGAAGTATCGAAACTACAAGAAAGTATATACATTTTTAGGCTTTTTATAGAATGTTTAATATTTTTATATAAACTTCTATAGTGATATTAACTAGGAACTATTGATTTTCTTTTCATTTTACTTTTATGGGAATAGAATCTTGAAGAACCTTTAATTTAGCTATTTGAAAAGCTTATTACTATTATTTAGGTTTTAGAAACCCGTTTAGGACTAGCGTTCGAAAAGCTTTCAAAACGAAGAGATTGAAATAAGTAATTATTTTGAAATTAAATTAGTTTTATAAATTATAGGTTTTAGTTTCTGTCTAAAAAGTATTATACTAAGTAAATTACTAATTAGCCTTTTCAAAATTTTGAATAAAGTATAATAGTGGTTATATTGAAAGTCTTTGATTTATTTAAAGTTATATATTTCTCAAGAACCCTTACTTTAGTTACTTTTGCTCTATACCCAGAATAGTATCTAAGCTTTTTACCCTATATATAGATTAAACTATAAGTTTTGCCTAATAATAGTAATTATACTAATACTAGTTTATAACTAGTTAAAATAGTAGTAAAATTATTTATTATTATAGATAATTATACCCCTAATTCTAATGTTCAACTTTATAGTAATAGAAGGCTTTATAGTAGTAATTAGGGAGAGCCTTATCTAAACTAAGGCTTAATATATATAGCTAAAAATAACTACTAAGGTTATAGGATTAAGAATTTTTATAAACTTTTTAAAAATAGAATAAAATAGAATACTTATAAGAGCTAAGTATTCCGTAATTTATTACTCTTCTGTGTCTTTCACGATAGAACTAAAATCTCCTCGAAATCTATATAGCTACCTAGTATATAGCCGTGAGGGTATAAGGGTATATAAAGGTATAAAGTTGTCGCGGAAGGAATTATTAGTGATTTATTGTCGAAAAGGTTAATATAGGGTAGCTATACTAGCTACTATAGCTATAAGGGGTTTAGCTTTAGATTAGCTAAAGACTAGTTATAATAATTAGTAGGGGGGAATAAGAGGGTTGAAATCGTACTTGAGGGGGCAATATATCTACTAATAGTTATAGTAGAGAACGAGCTATTAGCCTTTCCCCTCGGGAACTTTTTAAAGGAAACTATACCTAATTATAAGCTTTTACTTTATATGCCTTCTTGATAATACTAAGTCTAAGGAATTATTTAAATAGAGGAAACCTTAAATAATAAGATATAATTAGTTAATTTAATATTTAATAAATACAGAAAGTATATATAGAGGGAAAATATAAGCTTATATCTATGCTAATTATTTATCATAAGATCGTATTTATATAATACTAGATATTAGCTAGCTAGTAATACTTACTACTAGCTAGCTATTAAGAATTACTAGCTACTGATAGCTAGTAATAGTAAGAACTAATAATTAGTAGTAGTTATTATATAGTTTATATAAGCGGAAAGTATATAACTATTAGTTATAGTTATTTACTATAGGATTCAGACCTACTACTCTTACTATATAATAGTAAAAGCTAGCTAGACCTTAGACTACTATATTAAGTAGGGTTTCGAAAAGAGTATATGTAATAGATATAGTAAGATTTAGGATATATTTAGTTACTTTCACTCTATACTTAGAATATCATCTAAGCTTTTTACTTTCTATATAGCTTTAATTATATACTTTACCCTATAATAGTACTTATGTAAATACTAGCTTATAACTAGTTAATATAGTAATAAAATTACTTATTATTAAAAATAATTATATTCCTAGCTCTAATATCTAACTTTCGAATAGTAGAAGACTTTATAATAATAATTAGTTACAGTTTTATTCAAACTAAAGTTTAATATATATAATTAAAGATAACTATGAAAATTATAAGCTTAAGAGCTTTTTTAAATTTCTTCAAAATAGAATAAAATAGAATATTTATTTTAAAATATAAGAACTAAGTATTCTATAATCTATTATTCTTCTATAACCTTAATAAAGAAGCTAAAATCCTTTCGAAATCTATATAACTACTTATGAAAAAGTAATTATAAAATATATGTATTATATCTAATAAGAAGGGCTAATAGCTTACTTTCTATTATAACTATTAGTAGATATATTACCCCCTAACGTATAACTTTAGCCTTCCTACCCCCCTACTAACTACTATAACTAGCCCCTAGTTAATTAAGAATTAAACCCCTTATAGCTATAACTAGTATACTTACCCCGCATTAAACTTTTCGATAACAAATAACCGATAACTCATTCCGCGACAGCCTTATACCCTTATAGCTATACACGATTCGAATATCTCGAGAGATTCAATTACTGCTAACTATAGGTACCCTATTCGCAAGCTGCCTATTAATCGTAGCATTCGGAATAATTTCATTAAAGCCTAGTCCGATATACTAATAGCCTTAGTTATAATAGTTATAGCTAGATATCTCTTTACCTGTCTTATAGTTATCTTTTTATAAGTAGCTATATAGATTTTAGTTCTATTATAAAGGTTATACAAGAGTAATAGACTATAGAATATTGAGCTTTTATATGTCGAAGTAAGTACTCTGTTTTATTCTATTTTTAAGAGGTTTAAAAAGGTTCTTAACCTTATAGCCTTAGTAATTACTTTTAGCTATACTATTACTACGAGGTTTTTTGTTACTATAAAGTTAAATATTAGAATTAAAGGTATAATTATCTATAATAATAGGTCATTTCATTACTATTTTAACTAGGTATAAGCTAGTATTAGTATAAATGCTATTATTAGGTAAGTGTTATAGTTAAATCTATATATAGGGTAAAAAGCTTAGATACCTTTCTAGGTATAAAGTAAAAGTAACTTTATATTATATCTAATTATAAGTATTATCACAAACCTAAACCTTGAAGCTTATATAAGATATTACTATTAAAGCTCTATATAACTACTACCCCTATAGTCTAGTAAAGAGTTTTTACCTTAAATATAAACTCTTCAAATTCATTATAATACTATTGAAGTATTACTAAAATATATCTTGTAACTAGTTTCAAATATTAATAAACTTCTTACTCAGGTTTAGTTTAGTAGTAAATAATAGATAATAAAAGAAATAGAAAATAGTAGAAAGTAATAGTAAATATTACTATTCTAGAGCTTTTAATAGAAGTTCTAATATATTAAAAATAGACTAACTTAGTAAAAGATAAGAAATAAACTTTCTAAGATATTTTTATATAGTTGTAATAGGATTATAATATAGTTCTTTTAAATATTATAAGTACTTTTTCTAAAGAAGAAACTACTTTTTATTAGTACCCTTTTTAATAGTAATACTTTTTACTCTTCTATATGATAGATAACTATATAATATAAGTTAGACATTAATTAAGCTTTTATTAAAAAGTCTAAAAACCTCTAGTAATTCTTATAAATTAGCCTATTACCTAAATTCTATATATAAACTAGTAATTGTTATATAATATAGGGATTATAGTATAATTAGGACATTAATATATTTCTCTAGTATTTTACTAAGTATTATAAGAACCTTTACTATAATACCCAGACTTTTAAGACGGTTCGCTATTTCTATTACAAACTTGAATAGATATCTACTAAGTCTTTTATTAAATTTAAATTAATTATAAAATCAATAGGGGGGTATTGCTGAGTAGGGGGTATCTAGTTAAACTATTTCTAAATAGCTTTCTTTTATCGAATTTAGATAATTATAATTAGTCATAATATTAGCTAGATAAACTATTATACTACTATCTAATACTATTATATAATTACAATAGATTTCAAGATCTTCAATATAGAAAAATAAAACTATAATTAGGTATAATCCTTATCTTAACTAGAATTAAAAGTTAATTAGAATAAGTATATATAGATTATAAGTATCAATATAATCTGAGTTACCCTAGTACTAGTATAATACTACTATATTACTACTTATCTTTACTATAAGAAGTTAAATAAATAAATTATTATAACTAGTAAACTTTAATCAACTTGTATTATAGGTATATATAAAACTTAGTAAATAGATTTTATAATTATCTAGGTATATATATAAGTTAGTATTTATACATATTATAGTACTAAGCCTTATTTTATTATAAAATATAAGCTATGACTTACTTATTTATTAGTAGTTTCTAATATTAGTATTTAAGCTTTATAATCAGATAAAGAAACTATAGATAATAAGGAAAAAGCCTAGTTTCCTAGAATAAGCTCCTTAGAGGATAACTTAGTATAACTACTAATAATAACAATATAATAATAGATATAACTAGAGAAAAAAAGAAATACATATATAAATTACCTTTTTTAGTTTTTATATTAATAAATAAAAAGTCTTTTATTTCTCTTTAAATCAATAGTTATTATAATTATCATAGAGTAGTTGTCAAAGAGTTTATAAAATAGTAGAATTGTATATTTATTATATTACTATAATTATACTAGTTAGGTACTATCTTAAGTATTAACTAGGAAATTTATATTACTAAGATAGCTACAGTATGAATTAACTTTAATAAGCAGGTATTCAAAGTTTTATTCTATATAATCCTAGGAATAATATACCTAGCTATTTTTAGGAAACTATAATTATAATACTAATAGGTTATTCTAGATTTTATAAAGAATAAGATCTAAATAGATATAGTTAGTAGCTTAACTATCTAAGCTATTATTACTATACTAAAAAAGATATATATAGATAGATTTGCGGACTTTATTAAGTTACTAGCTATAATATCTTCTAGCTTAAGAAAAGAGGGATATAAATAATTAATAATTAACTTAGTATAGATTAATATGACCCCAGTAACTATATTACTCAAAACTTCAAACTAATTAATATTTACTTTATTAGCTATTTATGTTCTTTTTATAGATTTATTTAATAAAAATCAAACTTCTAGCTTCTTATTTTACTAGAAATCTTTTAACTATTATACTTTTCTAAAGAAAACCTAAATAGAATAGACCTAAACTTACTATAAAGATTACTTTATAATATATTAAAAACAATACTTCTTCGAAATATGATTTTAAATAATAGACCTAATAGATAAAGGTTAAATCCAGGTTAACTTACTTATAATTGGAGTACTTATCTTTTTTATTACAAAACCTAGAGGGAAGTAGTAGTTTTATATAAATTATTATACTTTTAATATTATTAGTGTTTATAACTATTATCCTTTATTATTAATAAATGAGATACTATACTTATTATCTAAAGTAATATAATTTATAGAAATTAATATTTATATAACTTTCTATTAAATCTATATTATAGAGGAAAATAAATATAAAATTACTTTTTAGATTTATTTAAGTTTATTTCAGTAGCCTTTTACCCTTTTCAGCTCATACGTATACTTATAATATTCTAATACTATATTATTAGTATACTTTAAAGTATTCTTAATAGCTTTATTATAATTTACTTGAACAATACTTTTATTTATAGTTATAGGTTGAAAAATAATAATAAGAAAGAAATTAAGTAAATTTTAAAGTAACTATAAAGAGTTAGTTTATATTTAAACCTAGAGAAATATTAGTTTTTAGTAGAATAGATTAAGTATTTAGGTTTTATTATAACAGTAAATAAAGATATCTATTATAACTTTAAAAAGATTAAAACTATATAAAAATAAGAAGTTCCTAAGAATATTTATAATATCTAGAGCTTTTTCAATTTGGTGAATTTCATTATAACTTAATCAATTAATTCTCTAGTTTAATAGAGTTTTCCATATAGTTAATATAAAAAGGGGTACTACTTTACTAGGATATTATATACTAATAAGTATTTAAAATACTTAAATTTATACTTATTTTAGAACTAGTGATAGTTTAAGAAAATCTAGAATAGTATATAGTAATAGAAGTAAATTATTTAAGAGTAGTATTAAATAGTTATTTTTTAGACAAATAGGGATAGTATATTATAACTAATTATTTATTATTTAGCTAGATTTATTTTAGTTTAGTAGAACTATATTATTTATAATAAAGAGCTATTAGTAGTAGTATTATATTTAAATGTATAATTAGTAGAATTATAAAGTATAGTAGAGCTATTTACTATTTCTTCTAATTATAAAACTTTAGAATATTATATAAGCTTTAGATTTATCTTAGAATAATAAACGAAATAAGTAGAGGTTTTATTAAAGTTTAGTTTTATTTTGAATTATTATTTAGGTTATTTTATAAAGTATTTTAATATTTCTTCTTAATAAAGCTAAGATAATATAATAGAACTAAGGTTTATAATATAAGTTTTCTAGTTTTTATAAGTTTATTATAGGGATAAAGAAAGGTTTCCCTTAGTATTTTTAATATATAATATATAGATAGAAGAAAGTTAAGAGAAAGTTATATAAGTAAAAGATACTTATTAGTATATTACTAGTAGATTACTAGATAGGCATATTATATTCTAAAATACTATATAACTAATACTATAGAATTATATGGTTATAGTAATACTAATACATAAAGTTCACTTAGAAACTATTTATTAAGTAGTAAAATATTCTTTCTAAAAGTTTTAATATAAATATAAATAGCTAATTATATAGTAAAGAATAATAGTATTCTATTTTATTAGGATTAGTTCTAAATATCTAGATATAAATTGTTAATAATTATAATTTTCTAAATAGTTTTCAATTCCCTAGTTTTATACTATTCTAATATTAATTTAATATTTATAGTACTTTTATAGAATTAGCTTTAGGATAGTATATTAAGGGATATCAAATACTTTATACAAATATATAATATCTATTAGTATTTACATAAAAGTTAATAGAATTCCTAAGACTTATTATAACTTTTACTAATTCTTAATAGGTTCTAGTTATAAATTTCTATTAATTTTATATTAAAGCTATTATTTATTATAAAAAGAAATTCAAGGTTCTTTATAGTAATTATAGATTAGTTATTAAAGTATTTCTAGTTATAAGTTATAATATTTATAATTATTGAAACTTATATAGAGAGGTTTTAGGATATTTAGTAGTAGTTCTATAGTTTCTCTATATTAATTACTACTAATTATAGTTTAGATTAAATTAATATTGTTTAGATAATATTATATTAGTTAGTAAGAATATAATAATTATTATTAGTATTATTCTATTTTTAAATAGATAATAGAATAGAGAAAATAATACTTGAAATCTAAGGTTTCTTATAAATATATATTACTTTCTTATAATTAAACTAGCTAGCTTATATTACTATTTATTAATTAGTACTAAATAATAAAGATTTATTTAGTAATCAAAACAAGTTTGAATAAGTTCCTGAATAGGTTTAATATTATATTTAGTTTATATTTTTTAATAGTAGAATAAACTGTATATTCTAGTTTAAGATAAGTTTTAGTTTTCCTATTTTATTCTAAAGATGTTATTATTATAGCTTAAGTAGTAAGAGTATATATATAATAATATAATATGATAAGTATAAATAGAATAGAATAAGTAACTAAAATGTTCTAGGTAAGAGATAAAGTATAGTTATTATTATATTATATAAAAATATATTAATGAAATAAGAAGGTTAATAAGATATGTTTTGAATATATCGTTACTAATATATTAAACTTACTAAATATTATATTAGATACTTTTATAAGTATTTATTTTGGAGGGGCTAATAGCTGATTCTCTACTACAACTATTAGTAGATATATTACCCCCTAAAGTATAACTTCAGCTTTTCTATTCCCCTTACTAACTACTATAGCTTACCCCTAGTTAATCTAAAACTAAACCCCTTATAGTTATAGTAGCTAGTATATCTACCCCGTATTAACCTTTTTAATAATAAATAACCGATAACTCCTTCTACAACAACCTTATACCCTCATACCTTTATACCTTTATAGCTACGTATAATTTAAATATCTCAAGACATTTAATTACTACTAACTATAAGTACTCTATTAAAACGTTTATTATAACCTTAATATCTATAACTTTAATATCCCTACTAAGCTTTACCTACCCCTAAGATAAGACTTTATACTACTAATATAAAAGTTCTCTACTACTAATATAAACTAACTTATAATCTCTATATAAGTATGGTAAAACTTAGCTTATTTCTATTAGTAGATAATTTTAATATATTAAGTATAGCTAATATATAAATAATATTTATATAGATATAGATATTTCTTATATAGCTAGATAGTTTTCAAAACTCCTATAATTATAGTATTATTATATTCTAAAGTATCTAATAACTAATATTATAATAAAATATTAATATTAAAATATCATCTAATTAATACTTAGTCGCCGATATTACTAGCTTACTATAATAACTTATAGGATAACTAGATAATTTTCTTTTTAATATCTATAAGTTACTTTTCAATTATAGTATTCGGAATAATNAATTATAGTATTCGGAATAATTTCATTAAAACTTAGTCTAATATACTAATAGCTTTAGTTATAATAGTTATAGCTAGATATTTCTATACCTATCTTATAGTTATTTTTTTATATGTAGTTATATAGATTTTGAGGAGATTTTAGTTCTATTATAAAAGGTATAGAAAAGTAATAGATTACGGAATACTCAGTTTTTAAGAACACTATATTCTATTCTATCTTTAAGAGGTTTAAAAAAAATCTTAACTCTATAACCTTAGTAGTTATTTTTAGCTATATATATTAAGTCCTAGCTAGTCTTGATAAAACTTTCCCTAACTATTATTCCGAGGTCTTCTACTATTATAGGGTTAAATATTAGAACTAGGAGTATAATTATCTATAATAATAGGTAATTTCATTACCGTTTTAACTAGTTATAAGCTAGTATTGGCACGAATACTATTATTAGGTAAAGTTTATAGATAAATCTATATATAAGGTAAAGAGCTTAGATACTATTCTAGTTATAGAGTAAAAGTAACTAAATAAGTATTTATCTAGGAAAGGCTAATAGCTCGCTCTCTACTATAACTATTAGTAGATATATTACCCCTTGAAATATAACTTCAGCCCTCCTACCCCCCCTACTAACTACTAAAACTAGCCCCTAGTCAATCTAAAGCTAAATCCTTTATAACTATAACTAGTATACTTACCCCGTATTAACCTTTTTAATAATAGATAACTAATAGCTCCTTCCACGACAACCTTATACTCTTATACCTTTATACCTTTATACTTTTATAGTTATATATAATTTGAATATCTCGAGACATTTAATTACTACTAACTACAAGTAATCTATTTAAATATTTATTATAACTTCAATATCCGCGACCTTAATATCTTTATTATAGACTAAACCCTACTAATTCCTAAGATAGGACTTTATACTATTAATATAAAAGTTCTCTACTACTGATATAAACTAACTTATAGCCTCTATATAAATATAATAAAACTTAGTTTACTATTATTAGGATGTAGTTATATTAAAGGTCTCTAATCTAATTAAAGTCATATGTTTCTCCGGGACCCTTTAAAGGTAGTTATACCTAGTTATCAGCTCTTACTTTATTTACCTACTAGATACTACTAGTTCTGAGGAACTATTATATAGAGAAAACCTTAAGTAGTAAAACACGGTTAGTTAATACGATAGGTAATAAATAGGGAAAGTATAGGCTTATCTGTTATAGTTACTTTTTAAGGATTATAGTTACGTAATACTAATACTAGCTAGTTAGTAATACCTACTACTAGTTATTACTACTAATAGTTACTAGCTATTAATATTAATAGCTATCGGTAAGCGCTAATAGCTAGTAGTAGTTATTATATATAGTTTATATAATTAGAAAGTATATATATACCTACTAGTTATACTTAGCTATTGTAGAATTCGAACCTACTATTCCTACTATAATAATAAGAGCTAGCTAGATGTTAAACTACTACGTCAAGCGGGAGTTTATTATTATTAGTAAATAATCTTAATATATTAATTAAATATGACTAATATATAAATAATACTTATATAGATATAGATATTTCTAGTATAACTAGATAGTTTTTAAAATTCTTATAATTATATTAGTAGTTGTATTGAAGGTCTCTGATCTATTTAAAGTTATATATTTCTCCGGGACCCTTTAAAGGTAGTTATACCTAGTTATTAGCTCTTGCTTTATTTACCTACTAGATACTACTAGTTCTGAGGAACTGTAGAAACTATAGAGAAAACTTCAGGTAGTAAGATATAGTTAGTTAATATAATAAGTAATAAATAGGGAAAGTATAGATAAGCCTATCTATGAGAATTACTCTTTAAGGATTATAGTTATATGATACTAGATACTAGCTAGCTAGTAATACGTATTACTAGCTATTAGTAGTTACTAGCTATCAACTATTATTAGTAAGTACTAATAGCTAGTAGTAGTTACTATATAGTTTATATAATCGGAAAATAAGCTTACTAGTTACGCTTACCTGCCGCAGGATTCAAACCTACTACTCTTATTATAATAGAAAGAGCTAGCTAGATATTAAACTACTATATCAAGCAGGTCTCTTTTAATTATATTATTTTAATATTCTAAGGTATTTAGTAACTAGTATTATAGTAAAATATTAATATTAAGGTATTATTTAATCAATATTTAGTTTCTAATATTATTAGCTTAATTTAGTAGCTTATAGGATAACTAGACGATTTTCTTTTAAATATCTATAGGTTACTTATTAATTATAGTATTTAGAATGATTTTATTAAAACTTAGTTCGATATATTAATAGTTTTAGTTATAATAATTATAGCTAGATATCTCTATACCTATCTTATAATTATCTTTTTATAAATAGTTATATAGATTTTAAAGAGGTTTCGGTTTTATAATAAGAATATAGTTATAGAAAGGTAATAGATTATAGGATACCTAGCTTTTATATCTCGAAATAAATACTATATTTTATCCTATTTTTAAGAGGTTTAAAAAGGTTCTCAACCCTATAACCTTAGTAGTTACTTTTAGCTTTGTATATTAAGTTTTACTCTTAATAAAGCTTTGTTTAACTATAACTATAAAGTCTTCTATTACTATAGGGTTAAATATTAGAACTAGGGGTATAATTATCTATAATAATAGGTAATTGTATTACTATTTTAACTAGTTATAAGCTAGTATTAGTATAAATACTATTACTAGGTAAAGTGTATAGTTAAATTTATATATAGGGTAAAGAGCTTAGATACTATTCTAGGTATAGAGTAAAAGTAACTAAATAGGTATTTATTTAATATTCTATATTAATTTTATTAAGTAAATCGAAGATAGTTTATTATTATTATAATAATTTATAGATATATAATTTAATCTTAGTTTAGGTTTTACTAGAGAAGATAGTAAGGTTTAGGATAAATATAATATTGAAGAGATATTAGTAGTAAAGAATATACTACGGTAAAGATAGAACTATAATATATTAATTTAATAGAAAGGTTATAATATTTTAATATAAGAACTTTTAGAAACCCCTACTAATAATAAAGTTATATTACGATTAAAATTATAGTATAAGAATATTAAAGAGAATAATAGCTTAATATTAGTTTACTAATAGTAAAAGACTATATAAGCTATAAACTAGGTAATATAATAATTCTTAAAGGATATATATAACTAGTTACTAGAATTATTTCCAAGGTATTAAATAAATAGATTAAATAAAAGGATTAGTATTATCTTCTTCTTTTTTATATTTTTAGAATTCGTCCTTTTTCCTATTATCATTTTCCTCTTTTTCTTCTTTTTATTAGGGATAGTAATAAGTAGTATTTATTTATAGGTAAAGTATTATTAGTACTAGTAAGGGTAGTAATTACATAGTAGTAGTAAACAGGTAAACTAGTATTAATAGAACTAAGGATATAGTTATAATATTAGTAAAGTATGGGATAATTATTAGAGTATATTATAGTACTTTATAATAAGAGGTTAGTATAATAAAGGTAAGGAAAGGGAAAAGAAGAGATTTAGTATTATCTATATAATACTACTAAGACTAGTAATAATTTATTTAGGGGTAAAAATAGAAGTAAAAATAGGAGTATACTTAGTATAAGAAGAGGGAGTAATGAGTATAGTAGTAATATAAGTAAAGGTTTCTTACTAGGTATCATAGAAGTAGTTATTATAGTATTAGACTATAATAGAAAACTCTAGTAAAAAGATACTAATATAATAACCTTTAATATTATTTTTCTCTTAAGAAATAGTAACTATAGGAATAATAATATAGTTATTAAGTATAATTTAGTAATTAATTTAGTAATTAATTTAGTAATTAATTTAGTAATTAGTAATATGTAGTTTAAGGTTAGTAGTAAAGAGGTAGGAGGTTTACTTATATTTATTGTCTTATTCTAAGTATTAGTAATAGGATTAGTTATAACTTAGTATATAGGGATAGGTAATACTACTTCTATTGTATTTTGAATAATAATTGAAAGAAAATAGAGATAAATATATTAAAAAGTTAATTCTCTTTATTATCAGAATTACTTCTAATAATATAACTATTATAAGTATAAATAGTAAGCTTAAAAGAAATATAATAATAGGAAAGATTATTATTAGGAAATCTATAACTAATAGTAATAGTAGTTAGTATAATAATAAATAAAATATAAAAAGGGGAAAGAAAGTAGAGAAGTAGCGAAATAGTAGTATTATAGTAAACATAGAATAAGAAGTTATATAAGTCTAAAGAAAGGAAAATAAAGCTATATAAAAAAGAGAAAAAGGTTTTTAATAGATTAATAGAAAGAGGAGTATAGTATAGGATTATTTACGGTAAATATAGTATAAACTTTCTTATTAGTAGGATTATTTAATGTTAATAGTACCTGAACTTTCTTATTAATAGAACTATTTATTATTAGTAGTATTTAGGGAAGGTATTTTAGACGGATTTTGTTTTTAGTAAGGTTAATCTAAGTAGTTACAAATTACTAGTATATTATAAAACTATAAATATTATATATTATTATAGTGATAAAATAGAAGAATAATAGGGGGTATATTATAAACCTAAACTTTAATATTTATATAGGATATTGTTATTAGGGTTTTATATAATAACTACTCTTATAGTTTATGTTAAGAATAACGCGTTTAAGTAGTAGAGTTTTCGCTAGAAGAACCTCGGTTATAGTGCTATCTCTACTAGGCTTCGCTTTACTTAAACTACTTAGAATAGGACTTCACGTATTATACTTAGCTATATTTAGTTATATAGAATATATACTAGATTTTACTCCTTAATTATATATAATAATTAAGAGTTTTATAATACTAAAGAACTACTAAGCTAAAAGTATATATTATGCCGAATCTATATATCTCGAATATTAAGATATTTACTAAAAATACCCCTATATTAATCCTTAAGAGAGCTAATTAGTAGCTTACTTAGTATAATATCTTTTAAGCGGAAACTAAAATTTATAATCTATAGGAATACTTTAATTCTAAAGTAATAATATACTAAAGTTTCTATTTAGAGCTTCCTGAAGAACTACTTTTAAGTAACTTTCTAAAAGCTAAATAATACTAATAAACTTATAAAATACTTAAATTAGCTATTCTTAAGTTTTTTACTTTTAAATAGATTAATTATAAGGAAGATTAATAACTCCTAGCTAATACTACTAAAGAGATTTAAATAAGGGATATTATAGATTTTATAGAGAAAAACCTAAAAGCTTATATGGGTTTCTATAGTTTCTATACTTTAAAAACTTAAAATTACTAATATTAATATTTAAATTAAGTTTACTTCATAAATTAGATTTTTCAATATATAAGTAAAGTATTATAATATTAGTATTACTATATAGAAGAAAATATAATAATATAAACTACGAATTTCTATAATTACTCTAGTATTATAAATAATCTATACTTCTAAAATACTACTATAATATATCATAAAATATTTTAGTTTTTAAGATCTAAGTATTTTACTATAAAAGTAATAATTATAATATAGGTTTAGAAATAGTAAAATACTATATATAAAACTTAAATAATTAACTATATTTTATTTATTACTAGAATACTATAAGTTTATAATTTTATAATTTCGCTAGTTTACTCGCCTATTAAAACTTATACTTAGAATTATATATTTATAATTTATAGTTGTTTAGACTTAATACTTCTAGATAAAGTTATCTTAACTATTATAGAAACTATTTAATACTTCCCTAAGTTTCTCTAGTATAGTAAAATAAGCTATAGTATTTTTAATATTTTAATAGAAACCTTTATACTTATTTTGAATACTTAAAGTAATAAGAGATATTTCTAAAGCTCTAATAAGCTTTTATATTTTCTAAAGTATAGTTTAGGCTACTTTTTAGTATATTATTACTTTATATACTTTTAGTTAGCTTATAAAAACTAGGTATTAAATATTTTAATTAAAAAGAAGATTAAGTAATTATTAGTTTTAGATTTAGATTTTCTAAAAAGAATTTAGAGTTTTAAGTAATAATAATTATATAACTAGTTTTCTAACTAAATTAACTATAATACTAAATAATAAGTATACTATAAAGAAAGGCTTTAATAATACTTTTTCTAAGACTTTTTCGTTTTAATTTAAATATTTTAATTTATATTTTCTAAAATATAGAGTATTTTATAATTTTTTCAAGAACCCTTATAGGAAATTATATTTCGTATAGTATAAGGTTTATATTAATCGAGGGTTATAGAGATACTAAGATTTTTATTTAAACTATAAAAAGTAAAAGAATTAAATTATATTTCTATAATATTATTTTCTATATTATTCTAGTAATAAACTTTATCTCTTTTTAGTAGTTATAAAAATAAGGCTACTAGTAAGAAATTGGGTTAAATTGTTTATTTTAATTATAGAAGAGTAATTATTCTAAGATTATAGTTATTAATATTTAATATAGCTAGTAAGTTTTTAAATATTATATATTTTATGAGAGATTAACTATTTTAGCTATATAATTAGTATAGTATAAGTTTTCTCATAGATATTACTAGTATTAGTATTATACTATAAATACTATTTAAAAACCCCTAAAAAGTAATAAATAGTTCTAGTATTAATACTTAAAGTATTTTAGTAGAGAGTTTCTAAATTACTTCGTTTCTATTATATAAGGTATTTATATTATTAATAGCTATTTAAAGTATAATAGATACTAGTTTATTGAAGAGGTATATAAAGTATATAGTATTAGTAAAGTTAAATAAAAGATTTACTAAACAAAATACAAGAATACTTTATATACTACCTTTAAGGAGTATATTATTTTTAACTTTTACTTATATTACTAAAGTCATAGTAATTATACTTCTCTTTTAATATTTATAGATTAGGTTATTAACTATTCTTAAGATTCCTATTTTATTAACTATACTAAAGCTATAATAAGAGGAATATTTAAGAAGTTTATAGTATTTTTTAAGTATTAGTATAATATTAATATTAAAGTTTTTAAGTATAATAATAAAATCCCTAAGTATAAAAAGTTAAAGTTAA
Organism: Colletotrichum trifolii; assembly: GCA_004367215.1. Classification (NCBI taxonomy): domain Eukaryota; kingdom Fungi; phylum Ascomycota; class Sordariomycetes; order Glomerellales; family Glomerellaceae; genus Colletotrichum; species Colletotrichum trifolii. Next base: position 33,429 of record RYZW01000440.1, read on the forward strand.
ACTTTATTTCTTAAAGTATATACTTTAAATTATCTATTTTATATATTTAAAGCTAAAATAGGGGAAGAGCTAATAGCTCGCTCTCTACTATAACTATTAGTAGATATATTACCCCCTAAACTATAATTTCAGCCTTCTTACCCCCCCCCTTACTAACTACTATAACTAGTCCCTAGTTAATCTAAGGCTAAACCCCTTATAACTATAATAGTTAGTATACCCGCCTTATATTAACCTTTTTAATAATAAATAACTAATAACTCCTTCCACGATAACTTTATACCCTTATACGTTTATACTTTTATAGCTACGTATAATTCAAATATCTTAAGACATTTAATTACTACTAACTATAAATACTCTATTCAAATATTTATCATAATCTCAATATCTATAACCTTAATATCCCTACTAAACTTTACTTACCCTTAAGATAAGATTTTATACTACTAATATAAAAGTTCTCTATTATTAATATAAGCTAACTTATAATCTCTATATAAGTATAGCAGGACTTAGCCTACTCTTATTAGTAAACGATTTTAATATTAATTAAATATAACTAATATATAAATAATACTTATACAGACACAGATATTTCTAGTATAGCTAAATAACCTTTAAAACCCCTATAATTATAGTATTATAATATTCTAAAATATCTAGTAACTAGTATTATAGTAGGGTATTAATATTAAAGTATTATCTAATTAATACCTAGTTTCTAATATTATTAGCTTAGTATAGTAACTCGTAGGATAACTAGATAACTTTCTTTTAAATATTTATAAGCTACTTATTAATTATAGTATTCAGAATAGTTTTATCAAAACCTAGTCTAATATACTAATAGTTTTAGTTAAAATAGTTATAGCTAGATATTTCTATACTTATCTTGTAATTATCTTTTTATAAGTAGCTATATAGATTTCAAAGAGGTTTTAGTATTATTATAAAAGTATAATTATAGAAAAGCGATAAATTATAGAATACCTAGCTCTTATATCCTAAAACAAATATTCTATTTTATTCTATTTTTAAGAAGTTTAAAAAAGTTCTCAACCCTATAACCTTAGTAGTTATTTTTAGCTTTATATATTAAGCCTTAATCTTAACAAAGCTCTCCCTAACTACTACTACGAAGTCTTCTATTACTATAGGGTTAAATATCGGAACTAGAAGTATAATTATCTATAATAATAAATAATTTCATTACCGTTTTAACTAGTTATAAGCCAATGTTAGTATAAATACTACTACTAGGTAAAGTTAATAGATAAATCTATATATAAAGTAAAAAGCTTAGATACTATTCCAGGTATAGAGCAAAAATAACCAAATAAAGCTAAAATAGAAGTACTAAATATGTTAAAGCTACTATTAAGTCTTATATAAGAACTATAAAGTAAAGAAGTAAGCTACCTGATAATCTCTAGCTTAAAATTTTATAAGTAGTAGTATTTCTTTATAATTAAATACTAATATATTTTTTNAATTATAGCTCTAATATATTTAGTACCTTATAAGTAGTAGTATTTCTTTATAATTAAATACTAATATATTTTTTAGGTTAGTAAATATTATATTAGAAGTTTTATAAAGTTATTTAAAAAGATAATATTATAAAGCTAGACTTAATTTATGTTTATATTTATAATTATAAATATTTTATTTTAACTATAGATATAAACTTAAAACGTAACTAGCTAGTATATCTTAAAGGGTATATTTTTATTAGCTTTTTAATTAGCTATATTTTAACTAATTAGTATTAAGTATAGAACTTATTCTAAAATAAGGTTATTATAACTTATAATATCTCTTTTAATAAAAAACCTTTCTAATAGAAATTTAGCTTTTCTATAAAATAACTTTAAGTAGTTTAATTTTAATAAAGTTACTTAATAGTTATAAGAGTAAATAATTATAGTAGAACTACTTAAAATTAGCTTAGTTATTTATTTAAGCCTAAATAAAAAACCTAATAAAATAATTAATATAATAGG
>RYZW01000441.1:0-33293 GCA_004367215.1 Colletotrichum trifolii
AAGATTAATCTTTTCCTTTAAATTTCTTTGAAAGTTTTAGGTTTTTCAGATTTCTCTATTTTAATCTTTTCCTTCAAACTTCTTTGAAAGTTTTAGGTTTTTCTGATTATATTATAATTTCTCTAGTTTTTTCTTATATAGTTTCTGGAGCTTTTATTATTTTTAACCGTCCTAAGCTATTAAAAAATCACATCTTTTATATACTTTATAGGGGGATATTAGAATTATTGCTAAGCTTATTACTCTATTTAGAGTTATAGCTAAAATCCATATTAACTCTATATTCTATTTCTTTATATAAAAAGTATTAAAAAGCTTAAGTAGTTTCTAATATTCTTATAATCCTATATTTCTATTTATTCTAGAAAACTAGGTTTTAGAGTTTAGGTTTTATAACCTATATAAATTATATTCTAAATTAATTAAACTTTAATATTAGAATATGTGATATTTAAACTTTTAGTAGCCCGTATATCTCAGATCTCTAAATATGCTATATAACGTAAAATTAACCTTTCTAAAAATAAATTCTATTTTAGTTATATAAATAGCAAAGTTCCCTATATCTATAGAATCCGAACTTCTTTCTATTACTACTATTTCTACTAATACTAGTACTATTTTCAGATATTACTTTAAACTCTTTATTCTTCTATAGTTAATAGTTGTATTATTCCCTGAGGATTTTACTAGTACTTTAGTATTAGTTCAATAGACACTACTAGTTCTAAAGGCCTATTTAAATAGAGAAAATCTTAAATAGTAAGATATATTTAGTTAATACGAAAACTAACAAATATAAAAAGTATATAAAAAAGAAAAGTAAGTAGAAGCTTATATCTATTATAATTACTTATTATAGGATTATAGTTGTATTATACTAATACTAGCTAGCTAGTAATACTTACTACTAGCTATTAATAGCTATTAGCTTTTAATATTAATAGGTACTAGCTATTAATATTAATAATACTAGCTATCAATATCTATTAGTAAGAGTTAATAGTTAGTAGCGATTACTATAATTAGTTTATATAATTAGAAAGTATATAGCTCCTAGTTATACTTGCTTACTACAGGATTCAAACTTAGTATTCTTATTATAAAACGGTAAAAGCTAACTAGACGTTAAACTACTATATCAAGTAAGTAACTTAGTAAAATATAATTGAATAAAAAACTAAAACTAGAACATTTCAACTTGATACTACTATTACATAGTTAATCAATACTAAGGAAATCAATATTTATAAGATTAGTAATCTAGCTTTAAATCTTAGACATTAAATAATTTAGTTACTTTTACTCTATACCTAGAATAATATCTAAGCTCTTTATCTTATATAGAGATTTGACTATTAATTTTACCTAGTAATAGTAATGATATTAATACTAGCTACAACTAGTTAAAATAGTAATAAAATTATTTATTATTATAGATAATTGTATTTCTAGCTCTAATATTTAACCCTATAGTAATAGAAAATATCGTAGTAATAGTCTATATAAGAAAAACCTTATTAAAACTAAAGTTTAATATATATAGCTAAAAGTAACTACTAAGGTTATAGAATTAAGAATCTTTTTAAATTTCTTACAAGTAGAATAGAGTAAAATACTTATTTTAACACATAAAAGTTCAGTATTCTATAATTTATTATTCTTCTATAGCTTTTATAGTAGAATTGTAGTCTCTTCAAAATCTATGTAACTACTTATAAAAAATATGTAAAAGATATATCATAAATATAGAAATATCTAGTTATAATTATTATATTTAACGCTATTAGTATATTAGATTAAGTTTTAATAAAAATATTCTGAATATTATAATCAATAAGTAATTTGTACATATTGAAAAGAAAATTATCTAGTTATCTTATAAACTACTATACTAAACTAATAATATTAGAGATTAAGTATTAATTAGATAATTTTACAATATTAGTATTTTACTATACTACTAGTTATTAGATATTTTAGAGTATGGTAATAATATAATTATAAGGGTTTTAAAAACTATTTAGTTACACTAGGGGTATCTATATTTATATAAGTATTATCAATATACTAATTATACTTAATTAATATACTAAGATTATTTACTAATAAGAATAGAATAAATCCTTCTATACTTATATAAAGATTATTACTTAGCTTATATTGATAGTAGATAACTTTTATATTAGTAATATGAAATCTCGGCTTAGGAGTAGGTAAAAATTAGTTTGGGGGATGTTAAAGTCATAGATATTAAAGTTATGATTAATATATAAATAAAGTATTTATAGTTAGTAATAATTGAATATCTCAAGATATTTATATTATATGTTAATAGTTATAAGGGTATAAAGGTATAAAGATATAAGGTTATTGAAAAAAGAGTTATTAGTTATTTATTATCTATAAAAAGATTAATATAAGGTAGGTATATTAGTTATAGCTATAAGATGTCTAGCTTTAGATTAACTAGAGGCTAGCTATAGTAATTAGTAGGGCGGTAGGAGGGCTAAAGTTATACTTTGGGGGTAACATATCTACTAATAGTTATAATAGAGAACGAGCTATTAGTTCCTCCTTTGAAATTAATTAATTATATAGTTATATTAAAGATCTCTGATCTATTTAAAATTATATATTTCTCGGGACCCTTTAAAGGAAACTATACTTAGTATTCAGGTCTTACTTTATATACCCTATAGATAATACTAGGACTAAGAAACCATTTAAATAGAAGAAACCTTAAATAGTAATAATATAGTTAGTTAAAGATAATAGCTAATGAATAGAAAGAATATATATACCTATACCAATAACTATTATAATTATTTATTATAAGATTATAGTCACGTAACACTAATACTACTACCTAGTAGCACCTACTACTAACCTTTAATAGTTACTAGTTATTAATAGCTATAGCAGGTACTAATAGCTAGTAGTAGTTACTATAATTGATTTACGTATTCGGAAGGCATGTAGCTACCAGTCGCGCTTACCCGCTACAGGATTCGAACCTACTACTCTTGCCGTAACGGTAAGAGCTAGCCGGCCGTTAAACCACTACGTCAAGCGGGTATTAATTAATTATAAATAAAATTAGTAATAATTAATTTGGTTACTTTTACTCTATACCTAGAATAGCAACTAAACTCTTTATCTTATATATAGATTTAACTATAAAATTTACTTGATGATAGTATATATGTTAATACTAGTTTATAACTAGTTAAAATAGTAATAAAATTACTTATTATTATAGATAATTATACTTCTAGTTCTAATATTCAACTCTCTAGTAATAGAAGACTTTATAGTAGTAATTTATAAAGAGAAACTTTTATTAAAACTAAAATTTAATATATATAGTTAGAACTAACTACTAAGGTTATAAAGTTAAGAACTTTCTTGAATTTCTTAAAAATAGAATCAAATAGAATATTTATTTTGAGATATAAAAGCCAAGTATTCTATAATCTATGACTTTTCTATAACTTTTATAATAGAATCAAAATCTCCTTGAAATCTATATAGCTACTTAGAAAAACAAAATTATAAGATAAATATAGAAATATTTAGCTATAACTATTATAACTAAAACTATTAATATATTAGACTTAGTTTTAATAAAACTATTCTAAATATTATAATTAATAAGTAATTTATAGATTTTCAAAAAAGGTTATCTAGTTATCCTATAAACTACTATACTAAACTAATAATATCTCAAACTAAATATTTACTAGATAATATTTTAATATTAAAACTTTACTATAATACTAGTTACTAAATACTTTAGAATATTAGAATATTATAATTATAATAGTTTCAAAAGCTATCTAGCTATACTAGAAATATCTATATCTATATAAGTATTATTCGTATATTAGTTATATTTAATCAATATAATAAAGTTATTTACTAATAAAAGTAAACTAAGTCCTATTATACTTATATAGAGATTATAAGTTAGTTTATATTAGTAGTAGAAAACTTTCGTATTAGTAATATAAAGTCTTATCTTAGGGGTAGGTAAAGCTTAGTAGAGATATTAAAGTTATAGATATTAAGGTTATAGTAAATATTTAAATAGAGTACTTATAGTTAGTAGTAATTGAATATCTTGAGATATTTGAATTATATATTAATAGTTATAAGGGTATAAAGGTATAAGGGTATAAAAGTATAAGGTTATTATAGAAGGAGTTATGAGTTGTTTATTATTAAAAAGGTAAATACGGGGTAAGTATACTAGCTACTATAGCTATAAGGGGTTTAGTTCTAGATTAACTAGGAGCTAGCTATAGTAGTTAGTGGGGGGTAGGAGGGCTAAAGGTATACTTTAGGTGGTTATATATTTACTAATAGTTATAGTAGAGAGCGAGCTATTAGCCCCTTCTATAGTATTCTATTATAATTCTTTACTCAATTTTTATTAGTATAAGATAGAATAGAGACGATATCTCCATAATAAACCAGATTTTTAATTTTAAAATTCAGAGTTTCTCTCTTCATAATCTTCTCATACTTAATTATAACTTAACTAGGTAAAGTATATTAACTAAGTATTGAAAACTATTTTTCAATTATAAAAGTTTCTTAGATTTCGGGGATCTAGTATATAATATTTTAGAAATGAATAGTATATTATTTATTATACTATACTAAACTAGAAATATTTATTTTAGTTTTCTCAACGATTTTCTTATCTTTAATTCTAACTTATTATTATATAACCAAATTATTCTAAGTATATTAATATTTAAAAGTCATTAGACAAATTTAGAAAGAAATATTATTATTATTAAAGAGTTCTATTTGAAGAAATATTAGAAAGTAATTATTGATAGTAGTATTAACTTATATTTGAATTATATTATAATATTTCTTTTTTTCTTTATAGTTAAATTCCTAAACTATTGAAAGTCTAAGATTTACTATATAGTAGTTAGAAATAACTTTGATCTTAGGAATATAGAATTTAGTACTTATAACTTTCTATTATTAGTAATTTCTTATTTAAACTATTTATTCAGTTTTAGTGAATTAATTAGTTTTAAGATATTAAAATTATGTTTAATATTTAGATTAACATATTTCTAGATATTTTAGTTAGTTATAGAGAATTATAATATAATATTTGAATAGTTCAAATTGGAGCTCTTAGATAGTTTTATTATTATATTAGAATTACTAATAGTTCAAAATATTATTTTTAAATAGGTTATTAAAAAACTAATAAGATAGATTAAAAGGAATTTCTTTTATATTTATTAATGAATAGTAATTTGGAGATAACCTAAATATAACTAAACTTATAACTATAATAAATGAATAATATAAAACATAGTCTAAATATATGTTATTAAAAAGTACATTTTATTTAAACTAGAATAAAGTACTCGAATATGTATAAATAGAATAGTTAGGTTTTATATTAACTAGTAGAGTCATATAGCAGCTTTAGTACTATATCTACTCTTATAACCTTTCATAGTTATAATAGCTAATATAACTATCTTATATTAATCTTTTTAATAATAAATAACTAATAACTCTTTTACAACAACTTTATACTTTTATATCCTTATACTCTTATACCCTTATACTTTTATAACTATTAATATATAATTTGTAGTTGTATTAAAGGTCTCTGATCTAGTTAAAGTCATATACCTCTCCGGGACCCTTTAAAGGTAGTTATACCTAGTTATCAGCTCTTACCTCATTTACCTACTAGATANCCTATAGATACTACTAATTCTAAGGAACTATTAAACGGAGAAAACCTTAGGTAGTAAAATATAGTTAGTTAATATAATAGGTAATAAATAGGGAAGGTATAGGCTTATCTATTATAGTTATTCTTTAAGGATTATAATTATATAATACTAATACTAAGCTAGCTAGTAGTACTTATTACTAGCTATTAATAATTACTAGTTATTAATAGCTATTAGTAGGCGCTAATAGCTATTAGTAGGCGCTAATAGCTAGTAGCGGTTACTATATAGTTTACATAATCGGAAAGTATATATATACTTACTAGTTACGCTTATCTACTATAGGATTTAAACCTATTACTTTTACTATAATAGTAAGAGCTAGCTAGACTTTAAACTACTACGTTAAGCGGGTTTAATATATAATTTAAATATCTTAAAAGATTTAATTACTACCAACTATTAATACTCTATTTAAATATTTATTACAATCTTAATATCTATAACTTTCATATTTTTATTAATTCAACCTTACTTATTTCTAAGATAAACTTTGTATTAATAATATAAAGGTTTTCTATTATTAATTTAAGCTAACCTATAATCTCTATATAAATATAGTAAAACTTGGTTTATTTTTATGAGTAAATGATCTTAACATATGAATTAAGTATAACTAATATATAAATAATACTTATATAAATATAAATGTTCTTCTTAGTATAATTAGATAACTTTTAAAACTTATATAATTATATTATTATAATATTTTAAAATATTTAATAATTAGTATTATAATAGTATATTAATATTATTTGCATATTCCTACTCTATACCTGGAATAGTATCTAAGCTTTCTACCCTATATATAGATTTAACTATAAATCTAACCTAATAATAGTATTTATACTAGTACTAGCTTATAACTAGTTGAAATAGTAATGAAATTACTTATTATTATAAGTAATTATACCCCTAGTTTTAATATTTAACTTTATAGTAATAAAAGACCTTATAGTAATAGTTTAAATAGAGAGAGCTTTATTAAGACTAGGATTTAGTATATATAGCTAGAAGTAACTACTAAAGCTATAGGGTTAAGAATTCTTTTGAATTTCTTAAATATAGAATAAAATAGAACGCCTATTTCGAGATATAAGAACTAAGTATTCTATAATTTATTATTCTTCTATAACTAAACTATTCTTAGTATAGCTTAGTAGCTAGAATAGTAATATACTATATTTTTATAATAGAACTAAAATCTCTTCGAAATTATGAAGATATACTTTATAGTTCATAAAGAGAGCTAGGATAGCTAGGATTAGATATAGATTACGTAATATAGTAGCCTAAGGCTACTATAGGATAAAAGGCTTCTAATATCTACTACTAGTTAGCCTACTAAGTTAAAGTTTTATAATTTATAGAAACCTACTTTTTACTATTACTACTTCCTTTACTATAAGACCTTTATAATTCTTTAACTTCTACTTCCTAGAGAAGTAAAGCCAGGATTTTAGTAATAGCTTTATTATAATAAATAGCTAGTAAGCATTTAATAACAATAATAATACTAGTACTAGAAGTTATAGCTACTAAACCTACTACTATAAGTAAACATATGGTAACTATATTACCTCAATATATAGTAACTATATTACCTAAACCTCAAATAGTATTTATAGTAGTACTTATATACTTTTTTAAATAATAATCCTCTTTTATAGAGATAATATTAGCTTAGCTATCTAGTAGTAAATATATAGTAACTAATATACTATCAACTTATAATATTAAGTATACGGACTACTTAAGGCTCCCTAGTTACCTATATAGCCTCTTTCACGAGGGTACTATCTTATATAAAATTAGGGATTAGCTAATAGTAATTCAAGATAGCTATTCTCTAAATTTAAAACCGTCTTATTACTTATATAATTTTTTTTATAAAAGTATTACTTTATACGAAATCGAGGATTAGCTAATAGTAATTCAAGATAGCTATTCTCTATACCCAGAGGCTTCTATAAGATATAAGATTTAGTAGGCTATAATTAAGTTATTGTATAGCTTCTAAACCTAGTAGTATAATTACTAATATATCCTATATAACTCTATATAACTTAACTTTATAGTATTTATTCGTTATTCGTTAACTAACTAAATATTATAAAAGCTATACTTCTATAATATATTTTATATACTTTAGTATAAAAGCTAGTCTCTACTAAAACTTTATACTAAAATAGTTAGCTATTTATAAAGTTTTAAGTACCCCTAAGTAAAAAGTTTCAAGGTTCTATATTTTCGCCTTCTTCCTTTATTGTAAAACTAGACTTTAATAATACTTTGAATACTAGAAATTCGAGAATTAGGTACCTAGAATAGTAACCCTAGTAACTTAATACTTATAGGAAATATTATAGCTTTATAAGGAAGGTTTTAGTAGTATTGGGAATACTACTACTACTAAAAGGTTAGTATTTGAATACTATAAAGAAACTAATACTCTAGAAAGTTTCCTAGCGAAAAAGTTATACTTTGAAGAGTATTTTAAAAACTACTATTTTTTATATAAAGTATATAGTAAGTTAAGCTATATTATAACTATTTATTACTATAATAAATTCTATTTATTCTACTAGAAACTAAGCTATGTTATAAAGGTTTACTATAAATATTTTATTAAAAGCTTAAAGAATCCCTAGAACTATATTAAACCTAGAGTAGGTAAATAGTTTGCTAGTAGATATATATTAGTATTTTAATAGCCTAATTCGTTACAAGAAACTTTACATACTTAATTAGTAATAGAATACTTTATAGGAGAAGGTTAGATGTTTAAGGTTTAGCTTCAAAGATTTCTAGTTAATATACTAAGAAAGTTCAATATTCTAGGTTTTACCCTAAAGATTTCTAATTAATATACTAAAGCTTTAATAATGAATAGGAAACCTTATAAGTTAAAATATTTATAGGAAGTATTATTACTTAATATAGTAATAATAGTTTCATATAATAATATATATATATAATAACCCTTATATATTAATATATATCTAAGATAATTGTTATATATTAATATATATATAAGAAGAACTTTTTTCTTTTCTCGTAATTACTAATAAATTAATAAATAGCTAGTAAAACTATTTTCAAAAGTAGCTATATAATATTTATAAACCTTTAAGCTTAAGGTTTATAAAGGGGGGGATAATTATGAAAATATACTTGATAGCTTATATAGAAAACTAGGATAGCTAGAACTAGATATAGATTACGTAATATAGTAGCCTAAAACTACTATAGGATAGAAAACCGCTTATAACTACTACTAATTAGCCCACTATGTTGAAGTCTTATAACTTATAGAGACTTGTTTTTTACTATTACTCCTTTCCTTACTATAAAACCTGTATAGAAATCTATATAACTACTTATAAAAAGATAACTATAAGATAAGTATAGAGATATCTAGCTATTTAGTTACTTTTACTCTATACCTAGAATAGTATCTAAGCTCTTTACTCTATATATAGACTCAACTATAAATTTTACCCGATAATACTATTCGTGTTAATGCTAGCTCATAACTAGTTAAAACGGTAATGAAATTACTTATTATCGTGGACAATTATACCCCGGGTTCCGATATTCAACCCTAGAGATATCTAACTATAATTATTATAATTAAAGTTATTAGTATATTAAACTAGGTTTTAATGAAATTACTCTAAATACTATAATTGAAAAGTAATTTATAGATATTTAAAAGAAAACTATCTAGTTATCTTATAAGCTACTATATTAAATTAATAATATTAGTAATTAGGTATTAATTAGATAATGTTTTAATATTAATATTCTACTATAATATTAGTTATTAGATATTTTAGAGTATTATAATATTGTAATTATAGGGGTTTTAAAAGTTATCTAGTTATATTAGAAGTATCTATATTTATATAAGTATTATATATATATTAGCTATACTTGATATATTAAAATTATTTGCTAATAAAAGTAAGCTAAGTCTTACTATACTTATATAGAAATTATAAGTTACTTTATATTAGTAGTAGAGAACTTTTATATTAGTAGTATAAAGTCTCGTCTTAGGGGTAAGTAAGGCTTAGTCTATAATAGGGATATTAAGGTTATAGATATNATTAAGGTTATAAATATTAAGGTTATAATAAACATTTGAATAGAGTACTTATAGTTAGGAATAATTAAATAGCTTAAGATATTTGAATTATATATAGTTATAAAGGTATAAAAGTATAAGGATATAAGATTATTATAGAAGGAGTTATTAGTTATTTATTATTAAAAAGATTAATATAGGGTAAGTATACTAGTTCTTATAACTATAAGCGGTTTAGTTTTAGATTAACTAGGAGTTAGTTATAGTAGTTAGTAAAAGGGTAGGAAGGCTAAAGTTGTATCTTAGGGGGTAATATATCTATTAATAGTTATAGTAGAGAGCGAGCTATTAGCCTCTCCTGTATATTAATATTAAAGTATTATTTAATTAATATTTAATCCTTAACCCGCTTAATATAGTAGTTTAATATCTAGCTAGCTTTTACTATTTTATAATAAGAGTAATAGGTTTGAATCTTATAGTAAATAACTATAACTAGTATTCCTACTAGTTATATAAACTATATAGTAGTTACTACTAGCTATTAGCTCTTATTACTAGTTATTCATAGCTAGTAACTATTAATAGCTAATGATAAATATTACTAGCTAGCTGGTATCTAGTATTATATAACTATAATCTTCTATTAAGTAATTAAGATGAATATAGGCTTATACTTTCCTTTTATACTTTCCATATTTATTAGCTATTATGTTTACTAACCGCATTATTGATATTTAAAGTCTCTTCTATTTAAATAGTTCTTTAGTTTTAGTATTATCTATAGGGTATATAAGCCTTTCAAGGTAAGAGCTAACTACTAGGTATAGTTTCTTTTAAAGGGTTCCCGAGAAGTATGTGACTTTAAATAGATTAAAAACCTTTAATATAACTACTAATATTTAATCCTTAATATTATTAATTTAGTGTAATAGGTTATAAGTTAACTAAATAATATTCTTTCAAATATGTGTAAACTACCTATTAATTATAATACTTAGAATAATTTTATTTAACTTTATTTCAATAGAATAAAAGCTTTAGTTATAGTAGTTATGGCTGGATATTTCTATATTCATTCTATAGCTCTTTTTATCTTAATAGCTATATAGATTTCAAAGAAACTCTCATGCGACTATAGAAATATAGATATAGAAAAATAATAAATTATAGAATACCTAGACTTTAATACTTTATTTTATTCTATTTTTAAGAAATTCACAAAAGTTCTTAACTTTATAGTTTTAGTAATTACTTTTAACTATATATACTAAATACTTGCTTAGATAAAACTCTCCCCAATTATTACTTTAAAGTCTTCTCTTATTATAAAGTTAAATATTAGAACTAGGAGTATAATTATCTATAAGAATACGTAATTTCATTACTATATTTACTAGTTATAAACTAGTATTAGCATAAATACTATTATTAAGTAAAGTTTATAGTTGAATCTATATATAAAGTAAGGAGTTTAGATACTATTCCAGGTATAGCACAAAAGTAACTAATTGTTAGAAATACTAAATAAAATAAGCTTCCTTGAAAGAATGAAAGAGAGTTTTTTAAATATTAGAATTATTATTAATAATTAATCAAAAATAAAAAACATATACTATAATATCTAATTATAAGCTTTTACAATCTTTTAAGATAAGACTAAAAGATATTTCTTTTAACTTATTTAGTTACTTTTGCTCTATACTTAGAATAGTATCTAAGCTTTTTATCCTATATATAGATTTAACTATAAATTCTACCTAGTAATAGTATTCGTGCTAATACTAGCTTATAACTAGTTAAAACAGTCATGAAATTACCTATTATTATAGATAATTATATCCCCGGTTTTGATATTTAACTCTAGGGGGGGTAGGAGGGCTAAAGTTATATTTTAGGGGGTAATATATCTACTAATAGTTGTAGTAGAGAGCGAGCTATCGGCCCCTCCTATAGATTTCTTTTAACTTAATAATAGAATAAATTAAAATTAGTATGAGATTACTTCCCCGCTTAATGTAGTGGTTTAATATCTAGTTAGCTCTTACTATTATAGTAAGAGTAGTAGGTTCGAATCCTATAGTAAATAAGTATAACTAATAGGTATATATATACTTTCTAATTATATAAACTATATATAGTAACTATTACTAGCTAGCTAGTATTAGTATCACGTAACTATAATCCTTAAAAAGTAACTATAATAGATATAGGCCTATACTTTCCTTTTATATACCTTCCGTATTTGTTAGCTATTATATTAACCAACTATATCTTACTACTTGAGGTTTCCTCTATAGTTTCTATAGTTTCTTAGAACTAGTGATATCTATAAGGTAAATAAAGTAAGAGCCGACTACCGGGTATAGCTTCCTTTCAAAGGTTCCCGAGAAGCATATAACTTTAAATAGATCAAAGACTTTTAATACAACCTCAATAAGATTACTTAAAATATAAACTAAGTTAAAGTATACTAGAATATTAGTAGTAATATAAGGAGAAATATTAATAACTATTTTAGTTTTTAGAAAACCAGACTATAATTGAAATATTAATAATAATTAGAATATATTATTACATCTAGAACTAATATATAGAGTCAAGATTAGTATTATGTATTAGTAATTAATATAAAGAAATAACTGTAAGAAATATTAATATACAAGACAAAAAAGAAACCAATAAGTAAAAGAAGAATTAATAAATCAGTTATAATATTTAAAAATCAAATAAATAACAATTTAAAACAAACCTAACTAATTACTCCTAACAAAAAGTAACAATGCAAAATAGTTAAATATATAGTTATATTAAAAGTCTTTAATCTATTTAAAGTTATATACTTCTCAGGAACCCTATAAAAGAAGCTATACCTAGTAGTCAACTCCTACTTTATATACCCTCAAGATATAACTAGTACTAAAGAACTATTTAAATAGAGGAAACCTCAAGTAGCAAATATAGTTAGTTAATATAATAAGTAGTAAATAGGGAAATATAAACCTATCTATTATAGTTATTCTATAAAAAATCATAGTCACGTAATACTAATACTTACTAGCTACTAATACCTATTACTAGCTATCAATAACTATTAGCTATAATATTAATAGTTACCAGCTATTAACATTAATAGTTACCAGCTATTAATAACTATTAGTAAAAGCTAATAGCTAGTAGTGGTTACCATATAGTTTACGTAACTAATAAGAACACTAGTCGTAATTACCCGCTATAGGATTCGAACCTATTATTCTTACTATAAAATAGTAAAAGCTAGCTAGACATTAAACCACTACATCAAGCAAGATATAGTTAAATATATAATAGATCATAATAAGTTTATTATAATAAATCGTTTCTTTTATTTAAGTACTAAAAAAACTAATTTAAAAAACTATCTACCTATTTTTATTTATTATAGTATACTATTTAGAATAATTCATAGAATATAAAGTTATCTCTAGTAACTCTATTACTAAGAAAATACATAAGAATAAATATAATACTAAGTCTATTATATCATTATACTAACTTATATAAAACTTACCTATTTTATTTATATATATTCAAGCGTTTTAGTTTAGTTTAAATAGATTATACTTTCAAATAATATATATTCGGATTATATACTATATTAATTATTGATCATAGAATAATAATCCTAAATATTTCAACTATATATTAGATCCCACTTAATATAATAGTTTTATATATAGCCAGCTTTTACTATTTTATAATAAGAATAGTAAGTTCGAATCCTGCGGCGAATAACTATAACTGGTAACTATATGCTTTCTAATTACGGAAACTAAGTATAATAACTACTACTAACTAGTAGCTCTTACTAATAGCTATTAATAACTAGCGATAAATACCACTAGCTAGCTAATATCTAGTTTTATATAACTATAACTCTCTATTAAGTAATTATGATAAATAGGCTTATATTTTCCCTATTTATTACTTGTCATATTAACTTACTATATTTACTACTCAAGGTTTTCTCTATTTAAACAGTTCCTTAATACTAGTAGTATTTATAAAGTATATAAGATAAAGGCTAACTACTAGGTATAGTTTCCTTGATAGGGTTTCCGAGAAACATGTATCTTTAAATAGATCAGAGACCTTCAATAAAACCACAAATATATATTAGAAAAAACTCATTAAGTATTACTCTATCTTTCTAAAAAAAAGTTATATTAAAACTTATTATAGAAATTAGTCTAAGCTAATAGTAAGAAAAGCTAAGATAACTTAAACTTAGAGATATTAGATTATATATAATTAGTATAATAGTATTAGAATCCAAAGAATTAAAATAACTATAGCTATTACTATTAATATAGTATAAGTTGAGGTATAGGTTTTAGCTAGATACTAAATATTCTCTATATGAAGCGAAAGACGTAAGTAATTACATTATATATTATAATTGATTGCTTATATAATAGTATATATTAAGTCGAAGGATATAACTAATATTATGATTATTTATAATTATGAAAGTTTCTGTATTAATAGAATAACAATTATATCTTAGAGCTATTTTATAAGAAACCTTAGCGTAAAGATATATATAATAGATACTATATATATTTAGAACTGATAATAGAATACTAATTGATAAAAGATATTATTCAGGAATATGGAGTAGTAGTACTAGACTTTATGAAGATATTTATTATTAATATATGATTAGTGGTGGAAAATGCTATTTATCTTGCTAATACTATACTAATAGAAATAGTTATAAATATACTATATAATGATTTGAATGAAATATTCAAAAAAGACTTCATAATAGTCTACGTCATTACTATAAGTAGTGAAGTTAAGAATGATTAATTCTATGAGATATATAGAAATTCTCCAAAATCATACTTTTTATTATTTTAAAATACTAGTAAAATTAAGAAGTTTCTTAACTCTAAAATTCTCTAAACTTATATCGAAAATTATCTTTCTAGATTATCAGTAACACTATACTTTATAGCATATACTACTACGCGTAAGTAATATATATAGCTATATACTTCTATATATATATATATATAGTATATATAGCTATATACTCTCTATACTCTACTAGTAATACTTACTACTAACTATAGCTTAGTATTATAATAATTGATGAGTTATTACTATACTATAAATCTAAAGCTTTATATAGCTATAAATAGCTATGTAATATAATAAAAAACAAAGCTAATTATACGAACTTCTTTATATTCATATAGATAAGATTATATCTAGTATATAATTATACGTACTAGATAAACTAATACTAATTAGTAGTTAACTCTTCTAATTATTATCACTATACTATAGGTTAGTAAAGGTTTTTATACTAGAAGAAGTAATCACGAAACCTTATACTTAAAATCTATATAAAATAAAAGATTATAAGTATTATCTTAGACGCTTGAGATTTCTCCTATTTTAGTATTTTATTGAAAGTTTCTGAAATATATATTAACTCTTTTATAAAAACTATTCTCAAAGAAGTGATTATATACTTTTAATTTCGTTTAGCTAAGAGTATTTCATAAAAGAATATTAAAAGAGTTAATTATATATTTTTCTTTACTAATAAATAGAGAACATGTAGTATATATAATAATCTTTTGGAATATTACTAGACTTCTATAATATATAGAATTTATAATATCCCGCGTTTTCTTTTAAGAGACTTATATAGTTTCTTAAAAACTTTTATCTTTTCTTAAAAACCTTCTTTTCTCTCTAAAAACCTTTTTAGTTTTTTTCTTTTTTCAACTAAGATATTAGAATTAAGCTATAATATTATCATACTTGGAATAATAACCCTGAATAGTTATTCTATAATTTTAGAAAAAGTTTACATTATTTATAGATATCGACTTCTTTAGAAAGGTGTTTAAAACTAGCTATGAGAGTTTTATTAGTTATATTAAAGGTTTTTGATCTATTTAAAGTTATATGTTTCTCGGGAACCTTTTAAAGGAAGCTACACCCGGTTATGAGCTCTTACTTTATATACCTTATAGATATTACTAGTATTAAGAAACTGTTTAAACAGAGGAAACCTTAAATAGTAAACGTAGTTAGTTGATATGATATCTAATAAATAGAAAGTATATATAAGCCTATATCTATCCGTTATAGTTATTTTTCAAAAAGATATAGTTATATAATATTGATATTTACTAGTTACTAGTATTTATTACTAACTAGCTATTAATAGTTACTATTTATTAATAGCTAGTAGTAATAAGAGCTAATAGCTAGTAGTAGCTACTATATAGTTTATATAATTAGAAGATATATAGCTACTAGTTACGCTTACTTACTACAGGATTCGAACCTACTACTCTTACGATAAGATAGTAAAAGCTAGCTAGACGTTAAACTACTACGTTAAATAGGTTTATACTAGTTTTATAATAATTATATTAAAAGTCTTTGATCTATTTAAAGTTATATGCCTCTTAGGAACCTTTTAAAGAAACTTATACCTAGTAGTCGGCTTTTATTTCAACTCTTATTTTATATACTTTATAAATAATACTAAAATTAAAAAACTATTTAAATAGAGAAAGCTTCGGGTAGTAAGATACGGCTAATTAACACGATAGCTAATAAATATAGAAAGTATATATATATGAAATGAAAGTATAAGCTTATATCTATTATAGTCATTTATTATAGGATTATAATTGTATAATACTAGATATTAGTTAGTTAATAGTACTTATTACTAGTTATTGATAGTTATTAGTTATTTAATAGTTATTAGTAAGAACTAATAGTTAGTTTTAGTTATTATTATTAGAAGCTAGCTACGAGAGATACTTTAGTAGTACTTTAATAGTATTATGATAAACTTAAAAGGTTTATATTTAAAGTGAAAACTCTTTACTAGACTATAGGGGTAGTAGTTATATAGAGCTTTAATAGTAATATCCTATATAAACCCTAAAGCTTAGGTCTATAATATAAAGTGAAAACTCTTTACTATATTATAAGGGTAGTAGTTATGTAGAGCTTTAATAGTAATATCTTATATAAGCTTTAAGGCTTAAGTTTATAACATACCCCTTACTACCCCTCTATACTATTACTATAGTAATACGTAATAATAATAGCTTCATAATATATAAATAACTTCTAACTACTTAAGTTAGCTTAATTAATAAGAAATATCTATTTAAAATATTTTCCCTAGGTATTACTAATATTAGATAGTCCTACTAATAAGAAAACCTAGGTATTATTAATATTAAATAGTTTTACTAATAAGAAAGTTTATATTATATTTACCCTAAGTAATCCTATACTATATTTTCCTCTCTATTAATCTATAAAAACCTCTTTTTTCCTTCTTTATATAACTTTATTTTCTTCTCTCTAGATTTATATAACTCCCTATTCTATACTCACTATAATACTACTATTTCACTATTCTTCTACCTCTTTTCCCTTTCTTATATTTCATTTACTATTATATTAATTACTACTACTACTAGTTCTAGATTTCTTAATAATAACCCCTCTTGTTACTATTCCTCTTCTAAGCCTACTACCTATACTTATAATAGTTATATTATAGAAAGCAATTCCGATAATTATAAGAACTAGCCTCCTAATATAGTTATCTCTATTTACTTGAATTATTATTCTAAGTAAACTAGAAATAGTATTACTTATCTTTACATACTAAACTATAATTAATCTTATTACTAATACTTAAGATTAAAAAGTAAATATAAATAGAGCTCCTATTTCTTTACTACTAGCTCTAAACTATATATTACTAATTACTAAGTTAATTACTTAATTATACTTAATAACTATACTATTACTTTTATAGTTATTACTTCCTAAGAAAAAAGTAATATTAAAAGCTATCATATTACTATTCTTTTACTAGAGTTTTCTATTATAGTCTAATATTATCATAAGTATTTCTATTATACTTAATAAGTAGCCCCTACTTATATTACTACTATATTTACTACTTCTTTTTCCTATACTAAAAATACTATTACTTTTATTTTTACTTTTACTTCTAAGTAAATTATTACTAGCTTTAATAGTATTATATAAATAATAGTAAATCTCTCCTTTTCTTTTTCCCTATTTTTATTATACTAACTCCTCTATAGTAAAGTACTATCATATATTTTAGTAATTATACTATACTTTATTAATATTAATATTATAGCTATATCCTTAGTTTCATTAATACTAGCTTATTTACTTACTACTACTATATAATTACTACTCCTTATTAATACTAATAATACTTTACTTCGAAATAAATATTACTTATTACTATCCCTAATAATACAAAAGAGGAAAAAGAGGAAAATAATACAAAAGAGGAGGAATTCTATAGGTATAAAGAGGTATAAGATAATACTAATCTCTTTATTTAATTTATTTACTAAGTACCCTAGAGGCAAGTCTAGTAACTAGTTATAGATACTTTTTAAAAGCTATTATATTACTCGATTTATAGTTTATATAACCTTTCTCTATAAGTAATTAATATTGAACTATTAGTTTCTCTAATATTATGATACTATAATTGAAATTATAAAATAACTTTATTATTAGTAAAGTTTTCTAGAAGTTCTTATATTAGGGTATTATAATTCTTCTATTTAACTAATATATTATAGTTATATCCTCGCTTTAGTACATTATTTACTATAAATATCTCTTTAATATTATATTTTTCCTAGGTTTTACTATATTTCCTAGTAAGGATTAGGATAGGATTAGAAGATATATCTATATATTACTATAATAGTAGTAAACTATCCTCTATTTACTTAATAAGCTAAATTTAGAATATTAAATAGATATTTATAAGGATATCTAATATGATATTTAGTAAGTTTAATATATGAATAACTTTATATTTAGAAAATACCTAACTAAGTTTTGTATTTAGCTAATTTATTTTAAAACCTATTCATAGCTATATTTTATACCTTACTTAAAATTCTTAAGCTATTTATTATATTCTACCTATATTTATTTTATTATATTACTATATATATATCATTACTATTTAAATTATAGTAATACTATCCTTAAAATAAAATAGGAAAACTAAGACTTATCCTAAATTAGAATATATAATTTACTTTACTATCTATAAATATAGGATAAGTATAATATTAAACCTATTTAAAAAGCTATTTAGGCTTATTTTAATTATTAAAAAATCCTTATTATTTAATACTAGTTAATAAATAGTAATATAAACTAGCTAGTCTAATTATAAGAAAATAATATATATTTATAAGAAAACTTAAATCTTAAGTATTACTTTCTCTATTTTACTATCTATTTATGGGTAAAATAATATTAATAATAGTTATTATACTTTTATTAATTAGTATGATATTATTTAGGAAATACTAATTTAATCAAAGTTTTAGTTAGTAATAATTAATATAGGAAAACTATAGAACTACTACTAAGTATCTTAGAACTTCTCTATATAAACTTTAGTAATTATAAATATTATAACTTCTAACTAGATATATTTTAATAACTAGTTTATAGTTATTATAAAAAACCTTAAGTTTCCCTCTATAGTAAATAGTAGCTCTATTATAAAAAAAATAGAAACTTATCACTAGAACTTATTAGGAGTTTATAGGGGTTATAGTAAATCCTAATAGTATTATTAACCTTTATATAAATACTAGTAAATATTATATACTTATATGAAATATCTGATATCCCTTAATATACTATCTTAATACTAATCTTATAAGAATACTATAAATATCGAGTTAATATTAGGATAGTTTAGGATTAAAGGATTATAAACTATTTAGAAAATTTTAATTATTAGTAGTTTATAATTAAAAACCTAAACCTAGCCCTAATAAAATAGAATATTATTATTATTTATTATATAATTAGTTATTTATATCTATATTAAAACTTCTAGAGGAATATTCTTACTATTTAGTAAATAGTATCTTAGTTAAACTTTATATACTAGTATTACTATAATTACCTAGTTCTATAGTAAAAGTAATATAGTACTTTAGAATATAATATACTTATCTAGTAATTTACTAGTAATATACTAGTAGCTATCCCCTACTTATATAGCTTTTTCTTAATCCTTTTCTATTTATATATTATAAATTAGGAATACTAGGGAGGATTTCTCTTTATTCTTATAATTCACTTAGAAAAACTGGAAGATTTATATTATAAGCTTTAATTCTATTATATTATCTTAGTTTTATTAAAAGAAGATTTCAAAATACCCTGTAAAATAACTTAAACAATATTTCAAAATAAACCTAAACTCTAATAAAGCTCTTATTTACTTAGTTTATTATTCTAAGATAAGTTTTAGGCTTATAAAGTATTCTAAAGCTTTATAATTAGAGAAGATAGTAAATAACTCTATTATACTTTATAACTCTACTAATTATACTTTTAAGTATAATATTATTATTAATAGCTTTTTACTATGAATAGTATAATTCTACTAGACTCGAGTAAATCTAGCTAGATAATAGATAATTAGTTATAATATACTATTTCTTTTTTCTTTATAAGAAATAAATACTTAATATTACTTTTAAATAATCTACTTCTACTATTATATATTTCTCTAAATCTTATTAAACTATAATTAGCTCTAAGATAAATATTAGCTTAAGTACTTTAAATACTTATTAATATATAGTATCTTAATCTAATTAATTACTTCTCTAGTTAAATAAAGCCCCTTATATAACTAATATAGAGAATAATACTATTTTACTAGGATACTATATATTAATAAGTATTCAAAGTATTCAAACTTATATTTATCTTCAAGCTAGTAATAATTTGATAGGATCTAGGATAATATATAGTAATAGAAATAAATTACTTAAGAGTAATATTAAATAGTTATTTCTTATAAGAAAATCTAAATAGTATACTATTATTAAAAACTTATTATTTAACTAGATTTACTCTAGTTTAGTAGAACTATACTATTTATAGCAAAAAACTATTAGTTATAATATTATATTTGAAAACATAACTAGTAGAACTATAGAGTATAGTAAAGCTATTTACTATCCTTTCTTACTATAAAGCTCTAGAACAATTTAAAAACCTTAAATCTATTTTAGAATAATAAACTAAGTAAATAGAAACTTTAATATAATTTAGCTTTATCTTAAAATATTACTAAAGTTACTTTACAAAATACCCTAATATTCTTTCTTAATAAAACGAAAATAATATAATAAGACTAAAGCTTATAATATAAATCCTCTAGTTTTTCTAAGTGAATTATACAAATAGAGAAAAACCTTCCCTAGTATTCTTAATTTATAATATATAAATAGAAGGAAGCTAGGAAAAAGCTATATAAAAAAAAGATAATTACTAGTATATTACTAATAAACTACTAGATAAGTATATTATATTCTAAAATACTATATTAATAATACTATAAAATTAAGTAGTTATAGTAAAACTAGTATATAAAGTTTACTTAGAAACTATTTTTTAAGTAATTATTAGAGGCTAGCCACGAGAGGTGCTTCAGTAGTGCCTTAATAGTATTATGATAAACTTAAAGAGTTTATACCTAAGGTAAAAACTCTTTACTAGACTATAGGAGTAATAGTTATGCGGAGCCTTAATAGTAATATCCTATATAAGCCTTAAGGCTTAGGTTTATAATATACCCCCTATTACTTTACTATTCTATTACTATAGTAATATATAATATCTATAGCTTTATAATATAACTATAATATCTAACTATTTAAGCTAATTTAATTAGTAAGAAAAATCCGTTAAGATAACTTCTTTAAGTTTTATTAATATTAGATAGTCTTATTAATAAGAAAATTTAAGTACTATTAATATTAAATAGTCTTATTAATAGAAAAATTCATACTATATTTACCCCAAGTAATCTTATACTATACTCTTCTTNGTATTATAACTATAGCTTTTTAAGGATAGCTAGGTATATTATTCCTAGGATTATATAGAATAAAGCTTTAGATATTTACCTATTAAGGTTAACTTATATTTTAGCTATTTTAGTAGTATAAGATTCCCGGTTAATACTTGGGATAGTACTTAATTAGTATAGTTACGGTAATATAATTAATATAAAGTTCTATTATTTTGTAAATTCCTTGTTAACTATTCTATAGTAATTATAACTATTATTAGTTTAAATAGAGATAGAGGATTTATTATTTATTAATATAGAAACTAAGAAAAACAATTTATCTATTTGTTTTTATATTTCTCTAATTTTATCTATTACTATAGTATTATCATTAATAGTTATACTAGTTTACTTTCTAGGGAATCCTTTCTAGGAAACTAAGCTTTTTCTTTATTATCTATAATTTCTTTATCTAACTATAAGGTTTAAATATTAGTATTAGAAACTACTAATAAGTAAGTAGCTTATAGTCTATATTCTATTCTAAAATAATCTTTAGTACTATAATATATATAAGTATTAGGTTATATATATACTTAGATAACTATAAAGTTTATTTATTAGGTTTTATATATATTTATAGTAGGAGTTAATTAGGGTTCACTAATTATAATAGTTTCTTTATTTAAACCCTTACAATAAAGAGTAGTAGTAGTATAGTAGTATTATGTTACTATTAGGGTAACCTAGATTACTTCTATATTCATTATTCATATATCTTTATTCTAATTAATTATTAGTTTTAATTAAGATAAAAGCTAGGGTTAGGTATAGTTTCGCGATTTTATATCAAGACTTCTAAGGTTTATTATAATTATATAGTAGTATTAGATAGTAATATAGTAGTCTATCTAGTTAATATTATAGCTAATAGTAGCTATCTAAGTTCAATAGGAACGATCTAGTGAGAGGTAATTTAGCTAGATATCCCCTACTTAGAAATACTCCTTTACTTATTTTATAGCTAATTTAAACTTAATAAAGAACTTAGTAAATATCTATTTAGGTTTTTAATTGAAATAGCAAATTTTCTTAAAAGCCTAAGTATTATAATAGGGGTTTTATAGTATTTAATAAAGTATGAGAGAAATATATTAATATTTTAATTATATTATAGTTTCTATATAATATAAAAGTTATTAACCTATATCTAGATTTTAAGTAATNATAAGCTAGTTTATAAGTATTACTAGAAGTTTTTAGGTTCCCTAATAAAAACCTAATTAACTTCTAACTTATATTATATAGTTATTTATTATATAGGAAAGTAGAGAGTATTACTATTAAAAGGGGTATTAATAAGGAATAGCTTCCTCTTTAGAAAGAGTATTCATAGTATTTATAAAGCTTTATTATAATCCTATTAAAGCTATATAAAAGTATCTTAGAAGGATTAGTTTTTGTTTTCTACTAGGTTAGTGTACTATTAGTTTTCTAGAACCTTTATTAGGGGTTCTAGAGTAGTAATATTTACTATTACTTTTCACTATTTTCTATTTCCTTTAATATCTACTATTTACTACTAAGTTAAACTTAGGTAAGAAGTTTATTAATATTAGAAGCTAGCTATAAGAGATACTTTAATAATACCTCAATAGTATTTTAATAAACTTGAAAAGTTTATACCTAAGGTAAAACCTCTTTACTAAACTATAGGGGTAGTAGTTATATAGAGCCCTAATGGCAACATCCTATATAAGCCCCAAGGCTTAGGTCTATAATAACTATATAGCTTATAGAATTAGAAAATATATAGCTACTAGTTATATTTACTTACTATAGGATTTAAACCTACTACCTTTATTATAGATTAGTAAAAGCTAGCTAGATATTGAACTACTACGTTAAATAAGTCTATAATAGTTTTATAAAAAGTAATTCTATAATTATTAATACTTATTTAATTTTTGATATCTACTAATATAATTATATCAATTATCTATAGCTATATATTCTTTAACTATTTTAAAATAGATTTTAATATATAGCTGATATAAATATATAATAACTTAGTAGTAACTATGTAATCTATTTCTTGTAAGAATACTTAACTAACTATAGAGTTAAGGTTAATAACAAAAGCGGAGAGATATATATAGTTTCATACTAACTGGCCTAAGAAAGAAACTTTCTTTATTAGATTTTAGTTAAGTTTAAGAATTGAAGAAATATATTCTTAAGTTTTAGATTAATTTTAAAAACTATCCTGAATAGATTAATGATTTCTTAAAAGTAGATAAAGAACTAGAAATAACCCTTTTACAACTAAGTTTAAGGTTAAAGAAGTGATAATTATAGCTAATATTTAATTAATATTTAAAAATCTTATATAAGACATATAACTTCTATAATTACTTATATGAAATATATAACTTATATTATTACTAGTAGGATCATTAGTCTATAAGCTATACAGTATAGAGTTTTCTTATTAGCAGAAAATATACTAAGATAATAGTAATATTTAATATTTTGAATAGTTTAAATAACTTATATATTACTTAGCTACTTCTTTTTAAAACTCTATCTATGAAATATACTATAGATCTCATAAGCCTATAAAATAAAAATATAAAGTATAATAGAAATTTCTAAGATATTCTTAAAACTTAAGGTGATATATTCTATAATTATTATTTCAAGTTTAGTACTTTATATTATATATAAATAAGAGTTTTCTTTATTATAGTACAAGATTAATGATTGAGTTATTATTTTAAATATTCTATATATTTTGGTTAGAACTTATAATTTCAATAGATAATTATATATACTAAGGAATATTTTGAAAATAATACAACATATCAGATTTATTTCTCTAACTAGTAAAATACTATTCTTAAGAATATTTTAACTAGAAATTTCAAACAAAATAGAAAAGAAATACTTAAAGTATCTATGATTGAATTTCCATATTTCTAGAAAATATTCAAAACAAACTCGTATACTAATAAAGCTTGATATAACTAACTTATAAATATTTATTATAGTATATTAAAGTACTAGTTAATATTTTCTAGCTTTATAGTAACTTCTCAGAGTTTATATAATTAGTTATATTATATTATAAATAATTCTATAGTACTTTGAACGTTATAATACTTTTAGAGTAATAGAAGTAATAATAATATAATACCTAAAGAATAGCTTTAAGCTACTCTATAAGGATATATCCTATAGCCTGTATAGAGAGCTGGGATAGCTAGGATCGGATTACTATATAGATACGGATTACGTAATATAGTAGCCTCAGGCTACTATAAGATAAAAGGCTTCTCATAGTTACTACTAGTTAGCCTACTAAGTTAAAATCTTATAACTTATAGAAACCTACTTTTTACTATGAATCCTACCTTTACTATAAAACCCTTATAATTCTTTAATTTCTACTTTTTAGAGGGGTAGGGCTAGGATTCTTTAGTAATAACTCTATTATAACGAATAGCTAGCAAATATTCAGTACTAGTACTAGTACTAGAAGTAACGATAATACCTGAAATTATAGCTACTGAAACCTTGACTGAATCTAAAGTAATTATATTACCTAAACCTCAAATAGTAACTATAGCAGTACATTTATACTTCTTTGAATAATAGTCTTCTTTTATAGAAATAATACTAGCTTAGCTTTCTAGTAACGAATATATAGTAACCCCTATATTATTAATTCGTAAAGTTAACTATGAAGATTACTCTAAGCTTCCTAGTTATTTTTATAGTTTCTTCTATAAGCATACTATTTTATATAAAATCAAAATTAGTTCCTAGTAATTCCAGATACTTAAATTTTATAGCTACAAGCCTCAGAAGCCTAAAGAATTCAATAAGCTATAACGAAACTCTTCTATATTCTCTAGACTTCTTAGTATAACTACTAATATACTTTATGTAACCCTATATAAATTGATTTTATAGTATTTACTTACTAATTGTTAACTAACCCTATCTTAAAAGAGCTATGCTTCTATAATATACTATATATACTCTAATATAAGAATTAATCTTTATTAACGTTTTACGCTAAATAGTTAACTATCTATAGAGTTTTAGGTACTTAGTCTGTAGAGATATTACAACTATATATTTTTACTTTTCTTTTCTACTTAGGGATAAGATTATAGAAGTATTTACAATACTAGAAATTTAACAATTAGTAACTAAGAATAGTAGCTTTAGTAATTAAATACTTATAAGAAACATTATAGCCCTATGAGGAAAGCTTTAGTAGTATTAAGAATACTACTACTAAAGGGTTAATATGTAAGTATTATAAAAAGACTAATATTCTAGAAAGCTTCCTAGTAAAGAGGTTATAGCTCGAGGATTACTTTTTATATAAAATATATAGTAAGTTAAGCTATATTATAACTATTTATTATTATAATAAGTTATATACATTTTACTAGAAGCTAAGCTACTCTATAAAGATTTATTATAAGTACTTTACTACTAAGGGCTTATTAAAAAGTCCCTAGAACTATACTAAGCCTAGGGCTATATAGTATAAATAAAAGCCCTAGAAAGTAAGTAACTTACTAGTAAATATGTACTAATACCTTAGTAGCTTAATTAGCTATAAGAAGCCTTATATACCTAATTAGTAACAAGATACTTTATAGGAAATCTTACTATATATAAGAAGAAGTTAGATATTTTAGCTAAGTTTAAAGATATCTAGTTAATATACTAAAGGGGTTAGATACCTTAGCTTAGCCTAAAGATTTCTAGTTAATATACTAAAGCCTTATTAACAAGGAAGAAGTATTATTAGTTTAATATAGTAAAAAGAGCTTTATATATTAATATATATATAAGAAGACTTTTATATATTAATATGTATATAGGAAGACTTCTATATATTAGTATATATATACAATAACCCTTACATATTGATATATATATAAGAAGAACTTTTCTATTCTTATAATTATTAATAGTTAGCGAATAACTAGTAAAACTATTTTTAAAAAGTAGCTATATGGTATTTATAGACTTTAAAGCCTAAGGTTTTCAAAAGTGGGGAAAGTTATAAAAATATACTTTGTAGCTTATATAGAAAGCTAGGATAATTAGGATCGGATTACTATATAAATATAGATTATATAATATAATAATCTTAAGCTACTATAAAATAAAAAGCCTCTTATAACTACTACTAATTAACCTACTAAATTAAAATCTTATAAAATAACCTATAGAAACCTACTTTATGCCATTAATCCTTCCTTTACTATAAAACCCTTATATAATTATAAGTATAATATAGGAGTAAGTATAGTACTAAAGCTACTATACGACTCTACTAGCTACTATGTAACTCTAGTAGTAGGTTCGAATCCTGTAGCAAGTAAGTATAACTAGTAGCTATATACTTTCCGATTACGTAAACTAAGTAGTAACCGCTACTAGCTACTAGTATTTACTAATAGCTATTAATAGCTAATAACTGTTAATAGCTAACGACTATTAATGACTAGTAACTACTAATAGCTAATAATAGCTATTAATAGCTGGCTAGTATTAGTATTATATAACTATAATCCTATAATTAGTAATTATAATAGATATAAGCCTATACTTTCTCTTTATATATATCTTCTATATTTATTAGCTATCGTGTTAATTAACTATATCTTGCTACCTGAAATTTCCTCTATTTAAATAGTTCCTTAGAACTAGTATTATCTAGTAGGTATATAAGGTAAAAGCTAAAAGTAAGAGCTAACTACTAGGTATAGCTTTTCTATAGGGTTCCCGAGAAATACATAACTTTAAATAGATTAGAGACTTTTAATATAACTATAAGTAGTTTATTAAAGAATTAATAAGATAGATTAAAAAGGATTTCTTTTAAAATCTTTTAATTATAAGTAGTTCAGAAATATATTCAATATAACTAAACTTATAACTATAATAAACAAATAGTATAGTATATAGTCTAAACCTAGGTTATTAAAGGGTATGTCTTATTTAAACTAGAATGAAGTATTTAAACGTATATAAATAGGATAGTTATGCTTTATATAAGTTAGTATTACTATAAAACGGTAAAAGCTAGCTAGACGTTAAACTACTACGTTAAGCGGGTTTTAATAAACTACTTAAAAATAACGTATTTGATTATTAATAACTTTAATATAATAATAAAACTATC
Organism: Colletotrichum trifolii; assembly: GCA_004367215.1. Classification (NCBI taxonomy): domain Eukaryota; kingdom Fungi; phylum Ascomycota; class Sordariomycetes; order Glomerellales; family Glomerellaceae; genus Colletotrichum; species Colletotrichum trifolii. Next base: position 28,020 of record RYZW01000441.1, read on the forward strand.
TAATAGTTCCAACTTTAATTATTAGTATATTATCCTATAATTCTATATAACTAACTAAGATATCTAAAAATATATTAATTCAGATATTTAACCTATTTTTAATATTTTACAATTAACTAATCTACTTAAAATGAACTAATAACTTAACTAAGAAAATATTACTTAATAGAAAATTATAAATACTAAACTTTATATTCCTAAGACTAAATTTCTTTAACTACTATTTAATAAATCTTAAACTTTAAATAAGTTAAAAGTCTAACTATAAAGAAATAAAGGAATATCATAATATAAATTAGATACAAATTAATACTACTATTAATAATAATTTTCTGATATTTTTTAAATAGAACTCTTCTATCTTAATAATATCTACTTTTAAGCTTTTCTCAAAATTCTAAAATATGAATATACCTAGAATAATTCAATTATATAATAATAAATTAGAATTAAATATAAGAAGATTCTTAAAAACACTCATTCAAATATCTCTAATCTAATATAATATAATAAATAGTATACTATCTACTTCTAAGTAGTTATATACTAAATCTATAAAATCTAAGGAACTTTTATAATTAAAGAATAGCTTTAAATACTTACTTAATATATTTTACTTTATTAACCTATAATGTAATATTAGAATATTATTAAGAAAGAAACTCTAAACCTTAAGATTAGGATTCTAGTTAAATATAGAGAAATCTATATTACTTTATTCTATACTAATAAAAGTTTATTAAAAGACTATAGTAAAATACTATTTATATTAACTATTCTCGCGGGAATATTAGATATATCTTAGGCTAAGTTAAAGTACTTATACGACTTTAGAAACTACTTATACTTTCCTAAGGATTATAGCTATATTAAGTATACTATTACTAGCTTATATATTAGATTCCCTAGTATTTAGATAATAGTTACTCTTTGAAATAATATTATAGATAAAATAAATAACTCTAAACTTTATATTCTATACTAGAAACTAATATTAGGGATAGGTGCGGTATCCAAATAATAGATCTATATAGGGGGTAAATATAAGTATAGGGTTATTAATATATTCAAATCTAACTCCTTAACCTAAAATCCTAGCTATTATAGCCTAAATACCCCTCTTATAGATAACTAAGTAGTAGCTTAATTAGGAACTATTAATACGTCTTACTAAATACTTTAATATATCCCCCCCCCTTATAAACTATATCCTTATAATCTCGTAATTTAAATAAAGCTATTCTTATATCTTAAACTTTATAGTATATCCTAGCCCTCTTATTAGCTTTCTATTATTTTTTATACCCTAAGTAAACCCCTAGTATTTTTATTAAACCTTTACTTTTATAGTAGGAAAAGTAGTACTATTTATAAAGTCTCTTAAAAGCTTTTTATATACTATTACTTTTTTATTACTAAGACTTCTTATATACTACTATTATTATTTCTCTAGTAATCTTTTTATTAACTTAAAGCTATATTATATACTATTACTACTACTATACTAGTATTATATACTACTACTCTTCTAGTACTATACTAGTATTTCTCTAGTAATATCTTTCTTACTTAAACTTATACTATAGCTTTTTATTACTATACTTTTATTTATTACTAGTTTCTTATACTATAACTATATTACTACTTTTCTAGTATACTTCTATTAATATTTAAGTTTTTTATAAAAATTATAAAATCTATAGTTTCTCTATTAATTATTAGTAGTAAATAACTACTATACTTTATAGCTTCTTAGTAGCCTTTATAGTTTCCTAGTAGCCCTAGTAGTTTCTTAGTAGTTTTTAGCTATTATATTTTATAGCTTTATATAATTACTAGGCTTCCTAGTAGTTTATTTTACTTTATAGTTTCCTAGTAGTTTACTTTACTTTATAGCTTCCTAATAGCTAGACTTCCTAGTAACTATAACTATTATCCCTTTCCTTAGAAGTTACATTTTTATAGCCTTAAAACTAATACTTTACTATTAAGTTTTAGTTCTCCTATATCTCAAAACTTTATAACCTAGGAAACTATAGAAATTTAAGTAATATTTAAACCTACAATACTAGCTTTTAACTAACTCCCTAATCTTTATATTCTTATAGTAATATTCTTATAGCTAAATAGAAAGCTCTTTCTACTATTACTAAAATAAATATAGTTTTTTTATATTCCTAGTATTACTAAGTACTAGCAATATCGCTAGAAATACTTTTAGTACTCCTATAAAAACCTTCCTATATACTATAAACTATACTCTAATTAACCTAAAGCCTCTATATAAAGTAGCTAGTTTTCCTTAATTATAGAAATACTAGAAAAGCTTTTTCTTTACTCCTAACTACTTAAACCCTTAAAACTCTTAAAAATATCTACTTACCTAATACTATACTAATACCCTTATATATATCTCTTATACTAATCTTATATAGTTTCTAGGGTAATCTCTTTTATAATAGCTCTTATAGTTTTATATAGTAGTTTTATAGTAGTAGCCTTATTATAGTAGTTTTATAAGTATTATATCAAAGTTATTACTTCTACTATACTAATAACTAGTATTATACTAATACCCCTTATATATATCTCTTAATATACCTTTATTATAGCTTTATATATCTTATAATAGTAGTTTTATTATAGTAGTTTCTTAAGTCTTAAATATCAAAATCGTTATTTCTACTACTATACTAGTACTATACTAGTACTATACTAATACCCCTTATAAGTTATATTAAAATCGTTACTTCTATTATACTAAGCTATACTAGTACCCCTCTAGTATATGTCTTATATAATAGTATAGATTGTATAGCTATATAAATATTATATATATATCAAAATTATTACTTTACTAAAACTATACTAGTACTTCTATTATAATAATATTAATAGTATTACTATATAAGTATTATATATATCGAAATCGTTACTTATACTATACTAGTACTGTACTAGTACTCCTCTTATATACCTTTCTTATAATAACTTACTATAGTTTTATATAGTATAGTAGTAACCTTATTATAGTAGCCTTATAAATTATAAATCAGAATCATTATTTCTACTATACTAATACTGTACTAGTACCCCTCTTATAATAGTCTTATTATAACCTTATATATTATAGCTTTATATATTATAGCTTTATATATTATAACCTCGTATATTATAGTTTTATATATATTATATATATCGAAATTATTACTTATACTATACTAAAGCCTTTCTAGTATACTTCTCTTATAATAATATTATTAGTATAGCTATATAAGTATTATATATATATTGAAATCGTTACTTCTATTACTATACTAATACCCCCCTTATAACCTACTAGTTAGAACCCCTAAAATTAAGTAAAGATTTAAATATATTAGGGATAAGTATAGTATCTCAATAATAAATCTATATAAGGGGTAAAAATATAAGTATAAAATTATTAATATATTTAAATCTAATTCCTTAACTTAGGATCCTAGCTATTATAGCTTAAATACCCCTTTTATAGACAACTAAGTAGTAGCTTAACTAGGGGCTACTAGCGTGCCCTGCTATATACCCTAATAACTAACTAAAACGGGATAATTAAACTTTGAAGAATAGACTAATAAAACTAAAAAAGTACTTTTAGATCTTTTAAAAACTAAAATAACTCCTTTAAATAGTAGATCTAATATTAGCTATTACTTTTCTAACTTAATATATATAAATATTAATCTTACTCTTCTCAAAAAATCAACTATAATCCCCTTAAATATCTTCTTAACTATTCAAAAACCTTATATACTTCTAAGGAGTGTAATCTTTAATAACTATAAAATAATCCGTATTACTAATTTATTAAACCCCTTTAAAAAAATAATCTTCTAAAGTTAATAAAAAAATTGATTTAGTTGAATATATTTAGCTAATTTCTTTATAGTTAAATAAAATAAAAGAATCATTAAACGAATACCTAACAATCTAAATAAGAGAGATATACTAGGTTTAATGTTAAATAATATTACTTATTCTAAAAACTTCTATACTAATATTATCCTAGAAACTCTATTTTTAAATAAACTTGAAGTCTGATATATAAAACTAAACTATACTCTCAGATTCAGCTTAATCCAAAACTCTATTATTATAAAATAACTACTTAGAAAGTATGATCTTATTTTCCTTGAATATAAACCTATTTTAAATTATCTTATAGTTTATTTAAATATATTTAGTATAATCTCAGAATCTCTAAATATTCTATTCTCTTAATTATACCTTAAAATAGTTTTCCTAAAGCTAGAATCTAATAATACTTATACATAATTCTTTTCAATAAGATACTTTAGATAAACTACTCTTAAATATTTAATTTTTAATATTTAAAAAGTAAAAATCATGAAGCTCAAAGAACTAAACGATTCCTATTAAATTATAATTTTTTCTTAATAAGTTATCTCTAGATAAACTTTAAAATTATACTTAATTCACCTATTTTCTTATATTACCTAAGATTTATTTAACTTTCCCAAAATATATATAAATAATCTTTAAATACTTATTATTAAAAACAAATATTTAAGTTTACTCTTTATATTTATACTATTTAATAGAACTTATAATTTAATTTTTTAAGTATTTAGTTACTTTTACTCTATACTTGGAATAATATCTAAGCTCTTTACGTTATATATAGATTTAACTATAAACTTTACCCGATAACAGTATTTATACTAATACCAGCTCATAACTAGTTAAAACAATAATGAAATTACCTATTAGTATAGATAATTATACCCCTAGTTCTAATATTTAACCCTATAGTAATAGAAGACTTCGTAGTAATAATCTATATAGGGAAAGCTTTATTAAAACTAAGGCTTAATATATATAGCTAAAAGTAACTATTAAAATTATAAAGTTAAGAACTTTTGTAAACTTCTTAAAGATAGAATAAAACAGAGTACTAAGAGCTAGGTATTTTGTAATCTATTACTCTTCTATATCTAAACTATCCTTAGTAAGGTCTAGTAGCTAGAGTAGTAGCATACTATACTTTTACAATAGAACTAAAATCTCCTCAAAATCTATATAACTACCCATAAAAATAAATATAGAATAAATATAGAAATATCTAACTACAACTATTATAACTAAAACTATTATTTTATCAAAATAGGTTTTAATAAAATTATCTTAAATATTATAATTAATAAATAACTTATAGATATTTAAAAAAAGATCATCTAGCTAACCTATAACCTACTATACTAAACTAATAATATC
>RYZW01000442.1:0-30513 GCA_004367215.1 Colletotrichum trifolii
GTATTCTAGTAGTAAATTCTAGTTTATTTCTATTCTTAATAAAATTAGCTTTAAAGTTTTTCTATTATATTAATTATAACTCGAAATAGGTAAGCTTTTTTATAATATTAGTTTTTTTACTTTTTAACTAAAAATAATTAGACTTAAATAAAAAGTCTTAGGTTAAAATACTTACTTTATTAGTATTAGGGATCTTAAGAGTTTCTAAATAACTCTTAAATACTTTATAAGTATAATTCAAAATTAGAATATAAGTATTTCTTAACCTATTCTTATACTAATAATATTAGTTAAAAACTAAGTTTTATTTACTAATACTAATAGTATAAAAGTAAGGGTTATATAAGAAAATAAAATAAGAATAATATTTTCTATAGGGGATAGTTTATACTAGTTATAAATCTCTATAAAATTTTATTTAGAATAAATATTCTTTATAATCCTTTACTAATTTACTTTTCTTAGAAAAAGTAAATTTTATAGGGGTTCTTTTTAAAGTAGTAGTTTTAGAATTAGGCTTAGTAAGTTATTATTTAGTAGTTTCTAGCTAATATTTAAGATTATTAATCTTTAATAAAACTTCTTAGTTTCTAATCTAAGAAGATTTATATATTATATTAATAGTTATTTTTATATATTTCTTAAGTAGCTTAGCTATTTCCTCGTTATCTTTATTACTATTTTCCCCTTTATTAGTAATAATTTCAGGTACTTTATTTTTATTACTAGTAAGTTTAAGTATTTCTTTTCTTTTTTCAAGGTTACTAGTTAAGTTTTTCTTTTTATTTTTAGAAAAGGGTTTTAGAGTAATAAACTTCCTTAGATAATTATAAAAGTATTTCAAATTAATATTAATAGTAAAATCTTTAGATAGGGTAATACTTTTTTTCGTGATATTATTTAATTTTAGTATTTTAATAGGTTTAGGGAATAGTAATAAATACTCGGGTAAATTAAAAAGGTTTTCGAAATATAACTAAATAAATAATCTTAGTTGAATTCACTAACCTTTATACTAATTAAAGAAGTTTAAGGTACTAATAGGGTATTACTTATTAATAGAATTAACCTAAACTTAAATCTTAGAAATCGAATACTCTTAGATAAAATTACTAAAAAGAATAAATATTTGAATAGAGAGAGAAGTATAAAGAAAGAAATAATAATTGAATATTTTAAATAAGAGGTAATTAGATAAGAACTGCTAAATAAAGAAGACTTCTTAAAAAAATATAGAAAAATATTTTAGGTTTATAACTTATTATTTTTATTAGGTAAATAGGAGAAGAAAACACTTAAAGTAACTTTAAACTATAGATTTTAGTTTTTGTTTAAGTTAGGGTTAAGGAGTAACTATTCTAACTTAAAAATATAGCTAGTAAATATAGGTACTAGATAATTAATAGAGTAAGATATTAGGTATTTTAGAAGGTTACTAGTGATATTATATTATTCAGGAATAAGTATAATAACGTTATTCTTAATAGACTCGAGGGGTTATTCCTATAATTAGAATATTAATAATAACTTAGATATATTATTATACCTAAAACTAATATATAGATTCTATATTACTAAAAATATATTATTTATAAGTAAGAGGGTAATTATTAAAAATTTAGGTATAGAAGAAAAGAAAGAAATCTAGTAGGTGAAAAATTAATAAATGATTTATTTATAATATATAAAAAGATTAAATTACTAGTAATTTTAGAAGGTGCTGATTAATTACTCTTACTAACGTATAATAAAGATAGTTAAATATATAATAGATTATAATGATTTTATTAATTTCTTTTATTTAAATACTAGAAGATCTATTTTGGGAACTATTTACCCTATTTTATTTATTTAGTATATTAGTTGAATAATATAAAGGTATCTCTAGTAGCTCTACTACTAGGGGGGTATATGAGAATATATATAATATTAAGGCTACTATACAACTCTACTAGCTACTATTTAACTCTAGTAGTTTATATAAGATATTTACTATTCTATTTAAAGTATATTCGGATACTTTACTCTAGTTAGAAGAAGATATACTTTTCAACAACCTATTTTCAAACTATATACTATGTTATTTGTTTATTATATATAAATACTATTATCGGGTAAAATTTATAGTTAAATCTATATATAAGGTAAAGAGCTTAGATACTATTCCAGGTATAGAGTAAAAGTAACTAAATTCTATAAAATACAATAAATTAACCTAAATAATAATATTCCTAATACTCGTATAAAGAGTATTTGACACAATATATCATAAAGAGATTTATTTACTCAAAATATATAACTATATAACTAGAGAAATAGGTAATTTAAATAGAATAGATATATAAATATTTGAGTATTATTAAAGCAAAAGGATATAGATTACTAAAAATACTATTTTATATATAATTGAATAAGTATTAAGATATATAATAAAAGGAAAAGATGATTAGTATTAGTTAGATTATATTATAAAATATATAATACCTATATATATTTCTATATATATAGTAGTATATATTCTATACTCTACTAGTAATAAATAATAGATATCTAGTACTAGATATATCTAAGTATATAGTAATTAATAAATACTAATATACTATATTATAACTCTAGAGACTTATACAATACTATATATTATATAGTATCATAATAATAACAATAAACTAAAATACTACTTTATATCTATATAACAAGATTATATATAGTATATATTACTTCCTAAATTGTTTACTATATTTAGTAATTAGTTCTTTTGAATAAAAATAACTTTTTTTATCACATTAACTTATATAAATAGTATACTTTAGAATAATAATAGCTTTTTATTTACTACATGCTTGGTATATAAATTCTCTATCTTACTTTATAACTATAAATCTATTAGAACTTATTAATATTTGTGGGAAATAACTATTTAAGTAATATTTCACCTACTATAAACCTATTTAAATATATTATAATTAAAAACTAACCGAATACAGTACGTTCTATATACTACAGGTTTCAGCTATCAATAAACTCCTCTCTTAAAGCTTTTTGATAGGTATATATTATTAAATAATACAACTTATCTTAACTATATCTTAATCTAACTCATTAGATTTAAAAGATTATTCCAAAAATGTTTAGTTACTTTTACTCTATATATAGGATAGTACTTAAGCTTTTTACTTTATATATAGTTTGATCTATACGTTTTACTTACTAATAGTATGTATACTAATGCTAACTTATAATTAATTTCAATAATACTAAAAGTATCTATTATTATAAGTAATTATATTCCTAGATTTAATATTTAAGCTTACGATTTTAAAACTATAGTATATTAGTAGGAAATGTATAAAAATTCTTTTATAAGTTTAATAGAATATAATAAGAACCTATAACTTATAGTTAAAAGGTTTACTTTATTAATTATTATTCATAGTTAAATAAAGTTTCTAGTAATTTATAATATTATTTATAATATTTTTATTCTTCAAATTTATTATTTCAATTATATATAAATTAAATAAACCTACTTAATATAATAGTTTAATGTTATAAAGAAATAGCTAAAAGTTTAGTAAGGGAAGGAGTAAATAGTAAAAAGTAGGTTTCTATAGGTTATAAGACTTTAACTTAGTAGGCTAATTAGTAGTACCTATAAAAGGGCTTTTATCCTATAGTAGCCTAAGGCTACTATATTACATAATCCGTATATATATAGTAATCTAATCCTAGTTATCCTAGCTCTCTATATAGGCTATAAGGTATATCTTTACAACTATCCCCCCCTCTATAGGTTTTAAGCCTTAAGGCTTTTAAAATGCTATATAGTTACTTTTGACAAAAAGCTTTACTAGTTATTTGCTAACTACTTAGTAATTAATAATAAAAGGATTCTTCCTATATATATATTAACGTATAAGGGTACTCTTATATGTGTATTAATATATAGGGGTTATTTATCCTATATATATATTAATATATAAGAGCTATCGTATACGTATAATAACGTATAAGAGTTGTTTATCCTATATATATATTAATGTATAAGGTTCTTATTATTATATTAAGTTAATAGTATTTCCCATATAGTATATTAACCCTACAAGGTCTCCTGCTTATTAGTAAGGCTTTAGTATATTAACTAGAAGTCTTTAAAGCTTAACCTAGGGTATCTAACCTTTTCCTATAGGGTTTCTTGTAGCTAATTAGGCTACTAAAATATCTTATTACTAGTTAGGTATATAGGGTTAATTTACTAGGTTTAATATAGTTCTAGTAACTTTTTAGTAAGCTTTTAGTAAGGTATTTGTAGTAAATGTACTAGTAGGCTACTTACCTATTCAAGTACTTTTGCTATATTATATAGCTTTAAGCCTTATATAGTTCTAAGGATTCTTTAGTAAGTCCTCGGTGAGGTATTTATAGTAAACCTTTATAGGGTAGCTTAGTTTCTAGTAAAATACGTAGAATTCGTTATGGTAATAAATACCTATAATATAGCCTAACTTACTATATACTTCATATAAGAGGTAGTAGTCCTCAAAGTACTCTTCTAGGTATAACCTTTTTACTAAGGAGTTTTCTAGAGTATTAGTTTCCCTATAATATTTTACTACTAACCCCTTAGTAGTAATAGTACTCCTAATACTATTAATAGATATATCCTAAAGATCCTAAAAAGTTTCCTAGAAATATTTAGCTACTAGGACTATTACTTTAGATACCTAATTATTAAACTTCTAGTATTATAAATACTTCTAAAGTCTAGCTTTAAGGTAATAGAAGCAAGTAAAAGTATAAGGCTTTAAAGTTTCTATAGGGATATTTGAAGCTTTATAAATAATTAATTATTTAGTATAAAACTTTAGTAAAAACTAGCTTTTATACTAAAGTATATAAAGTGTACTATAAAAGTATAATTCTTATAAAATTAAGTTAGTCAATAAATAGTAAAAGAATACTATAAAATTAGCTTATATAGGGTCTAGTAATAATAGTATATAATAGTAGTTATACTACTAGGTCTATAAGCTATATACTAGCTTAGTTATAGTCTACTAGATCTAGTATACTATAGAGGCCCCTAGGTATAGAGAATAGCTATTTTGAATTACTATTAGCTAATCCTCGATTTTATATAGGGTAGTACTTTTATAAAAGAGACTATATAAGTAACTAGGGAGTTTTGAGTAATCCTTATAACTAATAGTTTTAGGGATTAATAGTATAGGAGTCACTACTAAGTACTTACTACTAGAAAGCTAGGCTAATATTATCTCTATAAAGAAGAACTCTTATTTAAAAAGGTATATAAATACTACTATAGTTACTATTTGAGGTTCGGGTAATAAAGGGGTTACTATATATTCAGGTAATATAGTTACTATATATTCGCCTATAGTAGTAGGTTTAGTAGCTGTAATTTCGGGTATTATTATTTCTAGTATTATTACTATACATTCGGCGACTATTTATTATAATAGAACTATTACTAAAATCCTAGCCTTACCCCTCTAGGAAGTAGAAGTTAAAGAATTATAAGGGAATAGCTAAAAGCTTAGTAAGGGAAAGAGTAAATAGTAAAAAGTAGGTTTCTATAAATTATAAGATTTTAATTTAGTAGGCTAATTAGTAGTAGCTATAAAAAGGCTTTTATCCTATAGTAGCCTGAAGCTACTATATTATATAATCTGTATATATATAGTAATCCGATCCTAGCTATCCCGGCTCTCTATATAAGCTATAAGGTATATCCTTATAAATATCTAGCTAGCTCTTACTATTATAGTAAGAATAATAAGTTCGAATCTTATAGCAAGTAAGTATAACTAGTAGGTATATATATACCTTCTGATTATATATACTATATAGTAACTATTACTAACTATTAATACTTACTGATAACTATTAATAACTAGTAACTATTAATAGTTAGTAATAAATACTAGTAGCTAGTAGTATTAGTATTACGTAAGTATAATCCTATAATAAGTAATTATAATAGATATAGGCTTATACTTACCTTTTCTTTATATATATATACTTTCTATATTCATTAGCTATTATATGAACTAACTATATCTTACTACTTAAAGTTTCCTCTATTTAAATAGTTCCTTAGAACTAGTAGTATCTAGTAGGTATATAAAATAAGAGCTAACTACTAAGTATAGTTTCCTTTATAAAGTTCCCGAAAAGTATATAATTTTGAATAGATCAAAGACCTTTAATCTAACTAATAATATAAATTAAATAAATATTTTAAGTTAAACTATTCTGAAATATCTAGTATTATTCAAAGTATAGAAAAATATTTAACTTCTCAGTTTTATAATATTTTTAAATCTAAGTCTTATAAGCTTTAGAGTCTCATAAACATAAAAAATCATATTCTATATTATTCTTTAAATTAAAAATTAAATTTTCAGTAAATCTTAATTCTATACTTATTATTAAACTATAATCTATAATTCTTATTTATTTTCGTACATAATATATATATGTTACAATAATGAAAGCTTTAATATAAGTATTGTTCTTTCCTGTTTCTAGTAATGAGGTATTGCTAGGCTTTGAAGTACCAGGTTTACTATACTCAGAAACCCTTCTCCAAGAATGAAGCCCTTTAGAAGACGCAAGATGTACACGTCAGCGGCAATATTTACTACGCCCTCGTCCGACAGCAGACATGACTCACCGACGCGAGGACTATCAGAGGTGTGCTGGATTGGCCTCTTCGGGAAACCCAGTACCAGCTCAAGAGGCCGCCGACAGTGCGGGCCAAGGTGAAGGACGGGACATTATAAATCCCTGCGGATTTATCAGCTTTCATCCAGGAAAATGGAGGTCTCTGCGGGTTTTCCAAACTTCGCAGCACGTCACTTACCGACAGCTACTGCTATTCCACCTGGTACAAATGGTCGCCATGCTTTGCCCACTGCTGCTGCCCTGACAAGTGTTGTGGTGGCGAAGATGACGCCGAAACTCACTGCCCATTCTCTGGCCATGGGAGGTAACCCTTTGCCGGTCACCAGTCTCGCCGTGAATATCCAAACATAGCCCGTAGGTACTTGAAACAGATCACCTGGAATAGTATATACCCTGCAGTCGTGCAGGAAGTCATCAGTGGCCATGTTTTGAACCTTTCGGATCAGGCATGTGGTCATACTCACGAAGTGTAGAGCTGATAGACAAAAGCACTCACAACAGCGCCGACTGTAGCACCAATGACTTGACCCCAGAATTGAGCGTTAGGTGCTGCACCCAGAAGGTGGCCGGTCTTCAGATCCTGCATCATATCGCCAGCTTGAAGAGCGCCCTGACGTATGCTTATTAGCTTTCCTGTGGCAGACATATGCATGTCCAGCGACTTACTGCTTCAGACTACCGGAAGGAGAATAAAGGCAGTTAGCTATAGCGCACTCAAGAGCTGGGCGAGGGAAGAGTAGCCAGGATAATTCAAGGTTTTCATACCACTGCTCCAGCCACAAGGTTGATTAACACGCTCGACCTGTTCGCTTGGGGAACTATGAGTGCAAAGAAGAGTTGAGCCAATTTGCTGATGCCTGACACAGGGTTGAGGTCAGTTTCGCCCAGTGCTCGCACGCCCATGATACTAAGAATAAGGGCCATCAGAACAGCGGCAATCGTCGCGTATAAGGGCACCAGGTTGCCGAAAACAATTTGAGTTGTCGTTATACAAAGTAGGATGGACAAAACAAGGCCGACCGAAACATATCTGTTGCTGATTTGCTGGTCCTCAGGTGCATCAACCTCATCGTCAAGCGCACCTCCCTGAGCTGTTGTGGAATGCGGCCGGCTTCTTGAAGCTGCTGGCAATTGTCTACCCCGAGGCAAAAGCCTTGAGGTGATTGTCGTCTCCGTGTCATCCGCCTCCTCTGTGGTTAGAGCAGCATAGTCCCCCGACAAGCGATGCTGCAGATTCAGCAAGCCCTGCCGCCAGAGATCGTTGCGTGATACCCCGAAGATGGCAGCCGTCAGAGGCCGGGTGGCAGTATACCCAAGACTCACTACTGCGTCTGCAAGCATGATGGCAAGGGAGATCCAGACAATCCAACCCTTGCTCCCTGTTTCCCAGTCATCTATGGTCCCAGGGGCCCAGCCTCGAGACTTGGCCAGCGGAGAGAGAATGCCCCAGCCAAGAACAGCACCCATAAGCATATGAAGCGTGGTCTCGGGACCCATGATGATCCCCTGGCCGATATATGCTGGGCTTGGGTTGAGCGTCCATAGCCAGATCCCAGCGGCACTCGTCCCAAAAATAGGAATCGTGCGCAGTGTGGGCAAGAAATATGTGCATAGCGTGTAGGAGCCGGAGACTCCAAAGCATATCAGGAGGAGTCTCATGTTCTTGACCCAGTCCTGAGCGTGAATGATACTTCGGTTTTCATGGTCGGTAGTACTTTGTGTAGCGTCTACATGGTCTCTCTCATCAACTGCTGAATAATCATGGCGCGAGTCGTGATGCGGGACCAAGCTTGCAAAGCCGCCGGACACGGCGTCGCTGGAACCTCCCAGATCTGCCTTGCGTGTCTGGCCGTGAAGCACGCCTATGAGAACGGCAGTACTGAAACCGCTGGGGAATCGCAGTCTCTCACGTATAATGACTTGCCGGCGACTATCATGGGTTAGTTTGCCATCATTGAGCCATGTGTATCAGAATATTGGCGTTAATGAGAGAGGCAGCGGCCGGGAAGAGTGCTTAATGGTGTAGCTTACAGGGGAACGGCAAAAACAACGCCAAAGTAACAAAGGCCGAGTGACCATAGGACCAGTTTCCACAAGCTGATATGGAGAGGGCCTTGCTCTTCGGGGGTGAGAAGATAATTCATTGCCGGAAGCTATCTGAGTGTAAGTCTCGCTGATCAAACCAACGTACAGACAAACTTACAACACCGACAAAACCGCACCCAAGAGGCATGATTGCCATGCTTCCCGCGACAGTTTGGACGAGGACGTTCTCGACGGGGCTAAATGGGAACTCAAGATGGCGCGAGAGAATTTTGAAAGTGCCGAATCCCATGAGGCTGGCTGGCATCGTCATCGTACTCACCCAGCCTGTCTGCAAGCCGAAGTACATGTTGGAAAAGCAAATGACGAGTCCGACTAAGAGGCCGACCAGGACACCACGAATAGTGAAGCTGCGGCCCTCGATAATGGGATCGATCCTTGGAGGATGACCCTGAATACCCCATCGCAGTTCTGCTGGTCTGTCGCCTTCAGGAGTAGGAACCCCCTCATCGGGATGGCCTCGGCTTGGTGCCATAGTGTGACAGAGAGATTGTTGACAGAGGAGAGGATGCTTTCTGGTCTGAAGTGCAATGGCAACTAGCCCATTGGTTGAGGATAATAAGTATGGAGCGGTGGAAGTAGGAGTAGGGAGCTGATTATTGGACATTCACATGCTGGCCGAGCTAATGCCTGAGACCCGCTTGTTCCCGATGCTGCTATAGCGTTGGGGCGGTTACAGCGATTGGTTATAATAGTATGGATAATAATGCGGGGTATACAATAAAAGATGAGACTACCCATGTTTATATAAAATTAAATATGAAGACTATATCTTTATTATAAATAGAGCTATATAGTTTAGTATACTATAAGTATTTTATATAAATAATATTTAAATTAAGTTAGTTGTATATATATTTACTATTTATACTATACTAAAAAGTATAAGTTAAAAGTAATATACTAAAGTAAAAGAAATTATATAAGTAAAATCTTAAATAACTATTATTATATTTATATATTTTATTCTAGTAAAGTTGTATTAAATAAGCTAAATATAATATATATATATATATATATATATATATATAGCTATACTTGGGGGAAAGGCTAATAGCTCGCTCTCTACTATAACTATTAGTAGATATATTACTTTTTAAAGTATAACTTTAGCCCTCCTACTCCCCCTACTAACTATTATAGCTAGCTCCTAGTTAATCCAGGACTAAACCCCTCGCGGCTATAATAGCTAGTATACCCGCCCCGCGTTAACCTTTTTAATAACAAATAACTAATAACTCCTTCCGCGACAACCTCACACCCTCATACCCTCATACTTTTATACCCTCATACCTTTATACCTTTATACCCTTATAGCTATATATAATTCAAATATCTCGAGATATTTAATTACTACTAATTATAAGTACTCTATTCGAATATTTATTATAACCTTAATATCCATAACCTTAGTATCTCTATTATAGACTAAGCTTTACCTATTCCTGAGACGAGACTTTATACTACTAATATAAAAGTTCTCTATTACTAATATAAGCTAATTTATAATCTCTATATAAGTATAGTAGGACTCGGTTTATTTTTATTAGTAAATAATCTTAATATATTAATNGAACTAATAACTAACTTATAAATAATATTTATATAGATATAGATATTCCTAGTATAGCTAGATAGTTTTTAAAACCTCTATAATTATATTACCATAATATTCTAAAATATCTAGTAATTAGTATTATAGTAGTATATTAATATTAGGGTATTACTTAATTAATACCTAGTCCCTAATATTATTAACTTAGTATAATAAGTTATAGATTAGCTAGATAATCTTGTTTTAAATATTTATAAGTTACTTGTTAATTATAATACTTAGGATAATTTTATTAAGGCTTATTTTAATAAAGTAATAGCTTTAGTTATAATAGTTATAACTAGATATCTCTATATTTATTCTATATTTCTTTTTTTATAAAGTTATAGATTAGCTAGATAATTTTCTTTTAAATATCTATAGGTTACTTATTAATTATAATATTTAGGATAATTTTATTAAGGCTTATTTTAATAAAGTAATAGCTTTAGTTATAATAGTTATAGCTAGATATCTCTATACCTATTCTATAGTTTTTTTATATAAGTAGTTATATAGATTTCGAGGAGATCTTAGTTCTATTATAAAAGTATAGATATAGAAGAGTAATAGGTTATAGAATACTTAGTTCTTATAGGTACTTTATTTTATTCTATTTTTAAGAAGTTTAAAAAGGTTCTTAACCCTATAACCTTAGTAGTTACTTTTAGCTTTATATATTAAGCCTTAGTCTCGATAAAGTTCTCCCTAACTATTACTACGAGGTCTTCTACCATTATAGGGTTAAATATTAGAACTAGGGGTATAATTATCTATAATAATAAGTAATTTCATTACTATTTTAACTAGTTATAAGCTAATATTAGCATAAATACTATTATTAAGTAAAATCTATAGTTAAATCTATATATAAGGTAAAGAGCTTAGATACTATTCTAGGTATAGAGTAAAAGTAACTAAATAGCTATACTTAGTTATATAAAATATAAACTAGGTTTTATCTTCTAACTATATATGAATATTAAAGTAGTTATAATACTAAGTAACAACTAACTTAAAATATAGATTATAATAATTAATCTATTTAGTTACTTTTACTCTATACTTAGAATAATACTAAAGCTTTTTACCCTATATATAAATTAAACTATAAGCTTAACCTAGTAATAATATTTATACTAATACTAGTTTATAACTCATTAAAATAGTTATAAAATTATTTATTATTATAGATATTTTTACCCCTAATTCTAATATTTAACTTTATAATAATAGAAGCCTTTATAATAATAATCTACATAAAAATAACTTTCTTAAAACTAAGATTTAATATATATTTATAAAAGAATAGCTAAAAGCCTAGTAAGGGAAAGAGTATTTAGTAAAAAAGTAAGTCTCTATAAGTTATAAGACTTTAACTTAGTAAGGAAAGAGTATTTAGTAAAAAAGTAAGTCTCTATAAATTATAAGACTTCAACTTAGTAGGCTAACTAGTAGTAGCCATAAGAAAACTTTTATCCTATAGTAGCTTGAGGCTACTATATCACATAATCCATATATATATAGTAATCCGATCCTAGCTATCCCAGCTCTCTATATAAGCTATAAGGCATATCCTTATAACTATCCCCCTTCTATAGGCCTTAGGCCCTAAAACCTATAAACGCCATATAGCTACTTTCGAAAAATAGCTTTACTAGCTATTTACCGATTATTTAGCGATTAGAAATAAAAAGATTCGTCCTATATATATATTAACGTATAAGAGTTATCCTATACGTATATTAACGTATAGGAGTTGTTTATCCTATACGTATATTAACGTGTGAGGGTCATCCTACACGTATATTAACACATAAAAGTTATTCATCCTATACGTATATTAACGCATAAGGCTCCTATTACTATATTAAGCGAATAATGCTTCCTATAGGTATATTAACCTACGAGGTTTCTAGTATATTAACCGGGATCTTTAAAGCTAAACCTAGGGTATCTAACCCTATCTCGTAATAGCGAGGCTTCCTATTACTAATTAAGTATATAAAGCTTCTTATAGTTAATTAGACTACTAAAGTATTAGTATATATTTACCAGTAAACTCTTCTAGGTTTTCTTATTACTATATAGTCCTAGGTTCTATATAGCTCTGGGGACTTTTTAAGCCTTTAGCGAGGTACTCTCAATAAACCCTTATAGGGCACTTTTACTACACTATATAGCCCCAAGCTTTACCTAGCTCTAGGGATTCTTTAAGCCTTTAGTAAGGTACTCGTGGTAAACCCTTATAAGGTAGCCTAATCTCTAGCAGAACGCATAGAATTCATTATAATAACAAGTAGCTATAGTATAGCCTAACTTACTATATACTTCGTATAAGAGGTACCTACGTTTTTTAAAGTATAGCCTTTTTACTAGGAACCCTATAGTATTAATCTCCCTATAGTATTCAGTGACTAACTCCTTAGTAATAGTACTCCTAATACTACTAATAGATATATCTTAAAGCTCCCGAAAGGTTTCCTAGAAGTATTCAGCTACTAGGGCTACTACCCTAAGTACCTAGTTATCGAACTTCTAGTATTATAAATATTATTAAAGCCTAGCCTCGAAGTAATAGAAAAACGCGAAAGTATAGGGCCTCGAAGCCTCTAGCTTAGGGGTACTTAAAGCCCTATAGATAGCCGACTATTCGGTATAAAACTTCAATAGGGACTACTAGCCTTTATATTAAAACGTATATAGTATATTATATAGGCGTAACTCTTATAGAATCAGGTCAGTTAATAAATACTAAGTAAACACTATAAAGTTAGCCCACATAGGGTTATATAAGGTATATTAGTAATTATACTACTATATCTAGAGAGTATAGGAGAGTTTCAATATAGCCTATTAAATCTTTTAGGCCTCCGAGGCCTATAGCTATAACATATAAATATCTGAAATCACTATTAACTAATCCTCGATTTCGTATAGGGTAATACTTTTATAAAAAGAACTATATAGGTAACTAAGGAGCCTCGAGTAATCTTTATAGTCCCTAATTAATAGTGTAAGTATTGCTATATATTTACTACTAGATAGCTAAGCTAATATTATTTCTATAAAAGATAACTATTATTCAAGGAAGTATATAAATACTATTATAGTTATTATAGGTTTAGGTGATATAGGTATTACTATATGTTTAGGCGATATAGTTACCGTAATAGTAGGTTTAGTAGAGTTTTCGGCGGATATTATTACTTAGGATACTAAGTTTTCCGCTAAATATTCGGCAACTATTTATTATGATAGAGCTATTACTGAAAATCCTAGCCCTACCCCTCTAGGAAGTAGAAGTTGAAGAATTATAAGGGAATAGCTAAAAGCCTAGTAAGGGAAAGAGTATTTAGTAAAAAGGTAAATCTCTATAGGTTATAAGACTTTAACTTAGTAGGCTAACTAGTAGTAGCTATAAGAAGGCTTTTATCTTATAGTAGTTTGAGGCTACTATATTACGTAATCCGTATATATATAGTAATCCGATCCTAGCTATCCCAGCTCTCCATATAGGCTATAAAGTATATCCTTATAATATTTAGTTACTTTTACTCTATATAATATATATATATATATATATATATAAATATAGATATATACAGCTATACTTAGTTATATAAAATATAAATTAAGTTTTATCTTCTAACTATATATAATTATCAAAGTAGTTATAATACTAAGTAACGACCAACTTAAAACATATATTATAATAATTAATCTATTTAGTTACTTTTACTCTATACTTAGAATAATACTAAAGCTTTTTACCCTATATATAGATTAAACTATAAATTTAACCTAGTAATAGTATTTATACTAATACTGGTTTATAACTAGTTAAAATAGTTATAAAATTATTTAATATTATAGATACTTTTACCTCTAATTCTAATATTTAACTTTATAATGATAGAAGACTTTATAATAATAATCTACATAAAAATAACTTTCTTAAAACTAGGATTTAATATATATTTAGTTACTTTTACTCTATACCTAGAATAGTATCTAAACCTTTCACCCTATATATAGATTTAACTATAAGTTTTACCTAATAATAGTATTTATACTAATACTAGCTTATAATTAGTTAAAATAGTAGTAAAATTACCTATTATTATAGACAATTATACCCCTGGTTCTAATATTTAATCCTATAGTAATAGAAGACTTTATAGTAATAATTTATACGGGTAAAACCTCATTAAAACTATAGCTTGATATATATAGCTAAAAGTAACTACTAAAGTTATAAAATTAAGAATTTTCTTAGAATTTCTTAAAAATAGAATAAAATAAAGTATTTATTTCGAGATATAAGAACTAGGCGTTCTATAATCTATTATTCTTCTATAACTTTTGAATAGAACTAAAATCTCCTTAAAATCTATATAACTACTTATAAAAAGATAACTATAAGATAAATATAGAGATATCTAACTATAACTATTATAATTAAAACTATTAGTATATTAAATTAGGTTTTAATAAAATTATTCTAAATACTATAATGAAAAGGTAATTTATAGATATTTAAAATTTTTTATTTAACTATCTTATAAATTACTATACTAAACTAATAATATTAGAGATTAGGTATTAAGTAGATAATATTTTAATACTAATACTTTACTATAATACTTATTATAGAATAGTTTCTGGGGATTATGTAAGTACCTATGGCTATATAATTGGCTATCCCGTTACTACAAAAACCTATAAACAGCAGTCACACGCGGGGGCCTTCTTTCCTCATATATCTATAATCCTTTTAATAATAACCCACTTTTAGCTAATCACGGACTAATAATAGCTTACCTAGCCTAAAAGGGCAGTATTAACTACTTATTACTACTTATTTCGTAATAAATAGTAGTATAACCAACAACTATTCGAGTAATAAAGCTATAGTTTTAACTATTAAACAACGAAGCTATAACAACTATCTATAATAAGTTACGAAGCTAGAGCTAAATCATATCATTTTTACTAAAAACGCCATAAAGCAAGAACTACTCTATCGAGGAAAGTTATAACTACCTTATACGTTTTATTTATAAAACCCTCCTTAGTTAGTTTAGGGAGGTAAAAGCTACTTTAGGCTTAAAAACAACCTCTTTCCTGAATTTCTTCTTATTAAATACGTTATCCTTATCTCATTACTAATTAGACTAATTAGATAAGCTAGATTAGTATATAGACCTCAGCTCAAAAGCGGGGTAATTACAATAATATTATTATTCATTAACTATAGTAATTACTATAATAGTTAACGCCATAATTACTACTATAGTAACTACTATAGTAATTAATATCATCGACGCGTAATACCTATAGTAATTTTACTACTTCGAATAGTAATAGTAATAGTTATACTTCTATGTTATCTATAGTATCTACACGAATATAGGGTAGTTATAGTTCTACGTAAAGTAAGAATAATACTAGCACTAGTAATACTAGCACCTACCCTCCAAAAGAACAGATTTATAACAACAATAATAATAACAACACTAATAATAACAATAATAGCCTAAGACCTACTTATACCAATAAGGCACGTAACTCTAAAAACTCTGAAAATTGTATCTCTAATACTCCTAAAAGTAATATCGATGAGGTAAGTACTAGTAACCGTGATATACCTAACGATTATATTAATAATATACCTAACTATTACGTCAGTGATACGCCTAACGATTATAGTAATAACGATAATACTCCTGATGATTATATTAGTAATAACAATATAGTAAGTACTAGTAGTAGTAGTAGTTACTTAGAACGCGATAATTCGGACTAAATAAATAGAAAGTAAGACTACGAAAGCGTAGCTTCTCTTTCTAACTAAAGGTAATTATTATAGAATAGTTTCTAGAGATCTCATAAATATATATAGCTATATAATTAGCTATCCCGTTACTATAAAAACCTATAAATAGCAATTATATATAAAAGCCTTCTTTCTTTATATATCTACAATCTTTTTAATAATAACCCACTTTTAGCTAATCACGGACCAATAACGGCTTATATAGCCTAAAAAGATAGTACCAACCACTCATTACTACTTATTTCGTAATAATACTAATTACTAGATACTTTAGAATATTATAATACTATAATTATAAAAATTTTATAAACTATTTAGCGACACTAGATATATCTATATCTATATAAATATTATTTATATATTAATTACACTTAATTAATATTCCCGCTTGATATAATAGTTTAACGTCTAGCTAGCGTTTACTGTTATAGTAGGCGTAGTAGGTTCGAATCTTATAACAGGCAAGCACGACTAGTAGCTATATGCTTTCTAATTATATAAACTATATAATAACCACTACTAGCTATTAATATTTACTAATAACTATTAATATTAATAGCTAGTAATTATTAATAGCTAGTAATTATTAATAATAGTAACTATTAATAATAGTAACTAGTAATAAGTATTACTAGCTAGCTAGTATTAGTATTATATAACTATAATCTTTAAAAAATAACTATAATAGATATAGGCCTATATATACCTTCTATATTTATCAGCTATTATATTAACTAACTATATCTTACTACCTAAGGTTTTCTCTATTTAACTAGTTCCTTAGAACTAGTAGTATCTAGTAGGTAAATNTTCTATAGTTTCTATAATTCCTCGGAACTAGTAGTATCTATAAGGTAAATAAAATAAAAACTAACTATTAAGTATAGCTTCTTTAAAAGAGTTCCCGAGAAGTATATAATTAAATAGATTAAAGACTTTTAATATGTAGTTGGATTAAAGGTCTTTAATCTATTTAAAGTTACATATTTCTCGGGAACCCTATAAGGGAAACTATACTTAATAGTTAGCTCTTACCTAATATACCTACTAGATACTACTAGTTCTGAGAAACTATTTTAAATAGAGAAAACCTTAGGTAGTAAGACATAGTTAGTTAATATAATAGGTGATAAATAGGGAAAGTATAGGCCTATCTATTACAGTTACTTTTTAAGGATTATAGTTATATAATACTAGATACTAGCTAGCTAGTAGTGCCTACTACTAGCTATTATTATTAATAGTCGCTAGCCGTTAATATCAATAGCTATCAGTAAGTACTAATAGCTAGTAGCGGTTACTACATAGTTTACGCAATCGGAAGGCATGTACATATATGCCTACCGGTCGCGCTTACCCGCCGCAGGATTCGAACCTACTACTCTTGCCGTAATAGTAAGAGCCAGCCAGACATTAAACCACTATATCAAACGGGAAAAGACTTTTAATATAACTTTATATTAATACTTAATTAATATATTAAATTTATTTACTAATAAAAATAAACTAAATCTTATACCTACTTAACATAGTAGTTTAATATCTAGCTAGCTCTTACTGTCACGGTAAGAGTAGTAGGTTCGAATCCTGCGGCGGGCAAGTGCGACCGGTAGGTATATATACCTTCTAATTATATAAACCATATAGTAACCGCTACTAGCTATCAGCACTTGCCGCCTACTATTAATAGCTAGCGACTGTTAATAGCTAGCGATAGGTATTACTAGCTAGCTAGTATCTAGTATCATATAACTACGATCTTTAAAGAGTAACTACGACAGATATAGGCCTATACCTTCCTTTTATAACGAATATACCTTCCTATTTATTAAATATTATATTAACTAACTATATCTTACTACCTAAGGTTTTCTCCGTTTAAATAGTTCCTCAGAACTAGTAGTATCTAGTAGGTATAAGAGGCAAGAGCTGACTACTAAGTGTAGCTTCCTTTATAGGGTCCCCGAGAGGCATGTAACTTAAATAGTTAAAGACCTTCAATCCAACTACTAAACTAAATCTTACTATATTTATATAGAAATTTTAAGTTAGTTTATATTAGTAGTAGAAAACTTTTATATTTGTAGTATAAAGTCTCGTCTTAGGGGTAAGTAAATATAAAAATATACCTTATAGCTTATATAGAGAACTAGGATGCCTAGGAATAGATATAGATCATATAATATAGTAACTTCAAACTATTATAGGATAAGGGTTTTTATAGCTACTACTAGTTAGCTTACCAAGTTGAAGTCTTATAACTTATAGAAACTTACTTTTTACTAAATACTCTTTCCTTTACTAAACTTTTAACTAATACTTTTATAATTCTTCAACTTTTACTTCTTAGAAAAGTAGAGCTAGGATTTCAGTAATAGCTCTATTACAATAAATAGTTAGCAAACGTATAGTACTAGAAGTAATAATAATACCTGAAATTACAGCTGCTGAAAACTCTACTAAACAAGTAACCTCTATTATACTACCTGAACCTTAAATAGTAACTATAGTAGTACTCATATACCTCCTTAAATAATAGCCCTCTTTTATAGAGATAATATTAGCCCAGCTTTCTAGTAGTAAATATATAGTAACCCCTATACTATTAATTCGTAATATCAATTATAAAGATTACTCGAAACCTTCTTATTACTTATATAACCTCCTCTATAAAAGTACTACCCTATATAAAATTGAGAATTAGTTAATAGTAATTCAAGATAACTATTCTCTATACCTAGGGGCCTCTATAACACACTAGATCTAGTAAACTATAACTAAGTTATTATATAGCCTATAAACCTAGTAGTATAATTACTACTATACTTTTTATAACCCTATATAAACTAACTTTATAGTATTCATTCGCTATTCATTAACTAACTTAATTCTATAAAAGTTATACCGATATAGTATACTTTATACGTTTCAATATAAAAGCTAGTCTTTACTAAAGTTTTATACTGAATAGTTAGCTATCTATAAAACCTTAAGTACCCCTAAATTAGAAGTTTCGAGGCCTTATACTTTCGCGTTTTTCTATTACTTTAAAGCTAGACTATAGTAGTATTTATAATACTAGAAGTTTAATAACTAGGTACCTAGGGTAGTAGTCCTAGTAGCTAAGTATTTATAGGAAATATTATAGTTTTATAAGGGTTTTAGTAGTACTAGGAATACTACTACTAAGGAGTTAGTACCTAAATACTATAAGGAGACTAATATTCTAGAAAGCCCCATAGCGAAAAAGCTATACTTTAAAAAGTATAGATACCTTAAAAAGTACCTTAAGCGCTGCCCCTTGTATGAAGTATGCGGCAAGTTAGGCTATATTATAGCTATTTATTACTATAACGAATTCTATACTTTTTACTAGAGACTAGGCTACCCTATAAAGGTTTACTATAAATGCCTTATTACTAAAAGCTTACTAAAGAATCCCTAGAGCTATATAGAGCTTAGGGTTATATAGCGTAGTAAAAGTACTTTATAAGGGTTTACTGTAAATGCCTCACTAAAGGCTCGAGAAATCCCTAGAGTTATATAGAGTCTAGAGCTAAATTAGAAAGCCTAGAAGAGCTTATTAGTAAATATATATTAATACCTCGGGGGTCTAATTAGCTATAAGAAACTCTATATACCTAATTAGTAATAGAAAGTTTTACAGAAAGCATTGCTATATATAGGAAAGGGTTAGATATTCTAAATTAAGCTTTAAAGATGTCCGGTTAATATACTAAAGGGGTTAGATGCCTTGGGATTTACTTTAAAGATCACAGTTAATATACTGAAGCCTCACTAATAAGTGGAAGACCTCGTAGGGTTAATATACTATATAGGAAATACTATTAGCTTAATATAGCAATAAGAACCTTACGTGTTAATACATATATGGGATAAAGACCCTTATATATTAATATATATATAAGATAACCCTTATATATTAATACATATAAAAGATAAATAACCCTTATATATTAATATACATATAAGAAGAATCCTTTTATTATCAATTATTAAACAGTCAACAAATAACTAGCGAATACAAGTAGCTATATAATATTTATAAGCCTTAGGGTTTAAGGTTTATAGGGGGGGGATAGTTATAAGGATATACTTTATAACCTATATAGAGAACTAGGATAGCTAGGAATAGATATAGATTATATGATATAGTAGCTTTAAGTTACTATAGGATAAAAGGTCTTTATAGTTACTACTAGTTAGCCTACTAAGTTGAAGTCTTATAACCTATAGAGACCTACTTTTTACTAAATACTCCTTCCTTTACTAGGCCTTTAGCTAATACTTTTATAGTAAAGTTTAGTTAAATAGAGTACTTATAGTTAGTAGTAATTCAATACCTCGAGATATTCGAATTATATATAGTTTTAAAAGCGTAAAAATAAAGGTATAAGGTTGTCGTGGAAGGAGTTATTGGTTATTTAGTATTAAAAAGGTTAATATAAAATAAGTATACTAGTTATTATAGTTATAAGGGGTTTAGTACTAGATAAACTAGGGGCTAGTTATAGTAGTTAGTAAGGAAGTAAGAAAGCTGAAGTTATATTTTAGGGGGTAATGTATCTACTAATAGTTATAGTAGAAAGCGAGCTATTAGCTCCTGCCGGATTTAATATATATAATTAAAAGTAACTATTAAAATTATAAAATTAAGAACTTTTTAAAAACTTCTTAAAAAGTAGAATAAAATAGAATACTTATTTCGAGATATAAAAGCTAAGTATTATATAATTTATTACTTTCTCATAATTTCTATAACAGAACTAGGGAGAAGCTGATAGCTTACTCTCTACTACAACTATTAGTAGACATATTACCCCCTAAAATACGACTTCAGCCCTCCTACCCCCCCTACTAACTACTATAGCTAGCCCCTAATTAATCTAGGGCCAAACCCCTCACAACTATAACAGCTAGTATACCTACCCCACGTCAACCTTTTTATAGATAATAAACAACTGATAACTCCTTCCACGACAACCTCACACCCTCACACCCTCATACCCTTATAGCTATATATAATTCAAATATCTCAAGATATTTAATTACTACTAACTATAAGCACTCTATTCAAACATTTATCATAACCTCGATATCCGCAACCTTAATATCCCTACTAAGCCCTACTTACCCCCAAGATAAGACTTTATACTACTAATATAAAAGTTCTCTATTACTAATATAAACCAACTTATAATCTCTATATAAGTATAACAGGACTCAACCTAGTCTTATTAGTAAACAATTTTAATATTAATCGAATACGGCTAATATATAAATAATACTTATATAGATATAGATATTTCTAATATAGCTAGATAGCTTTTAAAACCCCTATAATTATAGTATTATAATATTTTAAAGTATCTAGTAACTAGTATTATAGTAAAGTATTAATATTAAAGTATTATCTAATCAATACCTAGTCGCCAATATTATTAACTTAGCATAATAGCTTATAGGATAACTAGATAATTTTCTTTTAAATATCTATAAACTACTTATTAATTATAGTATTCGGAATAATATCATTAAAGCCTAGTTTAATATACTAATAACCTTAATTAAAATAGTTGTAGCTAGATATCTCTATACCTATCTTATAGTTATCTTTCTATAAGTAGCTATATAGATTTCGAGGAGGTTTCGGTATTATCGTGAGGGTATAGTATACTACAACTCTAGCTACTAAGCTATACTAAGGACTATTTAGTTACAGAAAAGTAATAGATCACGGAACGCCTAGCTCTTACGTCTCAAAGTAGGCGCTTTATTTTATTCTATTTTTAAGAAATTCAAAAAAGTTCTTAACCCTATAACTTTAGTAGTTACTTTTAGCCTTATATATCAAGCCCTAGTCTCGATAAAGCTCTCCCTATACAGACTACAACTACGAGGTCTTCTACTACTATAGGGTTAAATATTAGAACTAGGGGTATAATTATCCACGATAATAGGTAATTTCATTACTGTTTTAACTAGTTGTGAGCTAGTATTAATACGAATACTATTACCGGGTAAAATTTATAGATAAATCTATATATAGGGTGAAGAGCTTAGATACCATTCCAGGTATAGAGCAAAAGTAACCAAATAATAGAACTAAAATCTCCTAAAGATCTATATAACTATTTATAAACCAAAACTATAAAATATACATAAATATATATAGCTATAATTATTATAACTAGGACTATTAATATATTAGATTAAACTTTAATAAAATTATCCTGAATATTATAATTAATAGGTAGCTTATAGATATTTAGAAGAAAATCGTCTAGTTATCTCATAAGCTATTATACCAAGCTAATAATATCGGAAATTAAGTATCGATTAGATAATACCTCAAATCACAATTAATCTATATGAAATATTAGAGGATCTATTAGTAATACTACTATTTTTACTTATAAATAAATTAGTTCGTAGGTTATTAAGAAATCTTCAAGTAATATTTTTGAAGTAGAAGCTTAAACCTACAACGTATGAAAATATATTAGTTTTAAAGTATATATTATTAGGGTAGATAGAAAAGTAAGTAAATTGACAGTTGAGTTATTACTATAGATAATTACAGAATCAGGATGTATAAAATGGTAATAATTATATGGAACGAGAAATAGTAGCTTGATTAGTAATATTATTAAATATCTCTAATTATTACTTACAGATATTAAGATTCTCATATAGAAAAATCATTTTGAAATTCTAGCTATAGCTTTAGTACTACTAGAGTGCTAGCTATAGCTATAGTATATGAAGCGGTATGATAATACTATATAGACTATTATAGTAATAATATACAATATGCTCTAACTATAGTATATAGGCTATAATATAAAACATATCATAGTATTGATTATAGTATACGTATTGTATATAGACTTCTATAACTAGAGTATGTGGGATGCTATAATTATAATATATATAACTTAAACTACTTCTAATAGTTTATAAAAGAATGAATTTTGATACTTTGATTCTACTTATTTAAGATCTATTAAGGGTAGAAAGCTAAAGTAACTACATAGTTATAGAGTAGTTTCTATATACTTTATTTGTATAAAGATATTATATCTGCTTAACGTAGTAGTTTAATATCTAGCTGGCTTTTACCGTTTTATAGTAAGAGTAGTAAGTTCGAATTCTATAATAAATAAACGCGACTAGTAACTATATATTTTCTAGTTATATAAACTATATAGTGACTACTACTAGTAGTTAGCTTTTATTAATAATTATTGATAGCTAGTAACTATTAATAGCTAGTAATAAGTACTAGTAGCTAGTAAATATTAGTATTAAATAATTATAATCTTTTAAAAAGTAATTATAATAGATATAAACTTATATCTTCCCTCTATATATACTTTCTATTTATCAGCTATTATATTAAGTGACCTTATTACTACTACTTGTAATTTCCTCTATTTAAATAGTTCCTCAGGTTTAGTATTATCTATAAGATAAATAAAGCAAGAGCTGACTACTAGGTATAGCTTCCTTTGAAAAGTTCCCGAGAAATATATAACTTTAAATAGATTAACGACTTTTAATATAACTAGATAAAGATATTGTAAATTTATTTATTATCTTTTTTAAATAATAGAGTAAAAGGGTTTTAAATATAAGGGTAAATTTAGTATCCCCCTATAAGGTGTACTTTAGTAATATATAGCTTATTTATATAAAGACTTATAAGAACTTAATAAGAAGTAAAAAAGAGAAAAATCAAATTATAAAACCTAAAACTTTCTATAAGATAAAAAAGAAAAGACTTTTCAAGATGTATTTTCTTGGAATTCAGATAAAGTTTACCCAAATTTTAGAAAGCCTAAAGGCTAAGTTGAAATAGTAGTTTTATTATTTTCTATACTTATATAATATAGAAAGATATTTTTACTTCTAATAAAACTTCCTATAAAAGAATGTCTTATATCTATATATTTTGCTTTGTACAAAATTCAAGACTTTTAGCTAGCTTCATTATTATTAGGTTATTTATAGAGATTTCAGGCTTTTCGATTTCAGATAATTCTAGTCTTAAACTCATATAAGTTTAATTATAATGTAAATAAGTTACTTCTTTATAGGTATTTAATAGAATTATATATTTAACTTGATAAGTAGATAAAGTTATCATTCTTCATTTTATAGTAGAATAATTCATAATACTATTATTTCTTTCAAAATAAAAATATAAGAAGTAGACACTTTATTGTTTAGATCTTTTACCTAGTCTAATTGAGTATATCTTATAATATTTTAATAGAATATATATCTTCATAGCTATAAGTAACTTTATGTTCTTTATTGTTATTCAAGTAGTTTTATATATAGTTAAGATTTAAAGAATGATTTATATTAAAATTATAAGTAGATCTAGAGTAGACTATTGTTGTAAAAGTGAGAGTAGACTTTATCATTAGAATTAAATATAATAAACCGTCTATTTCTTATTAAAGCTTTAGACTTTAAAGCCTTTTCCTCATTTCAAATAATTTAATATTATTATCTATAGGAATATAACGTTTCTAAATAGTTTCTTTTTTATATCTCTTAATTATTATATTAGTATATCTATTTTAACTAATAGTAACTAATATCTTTTTTGATTAATGAATAGATTATAATTAAGAAAATTAAACGTTTTCTTAAGTTTTATATCTCAATTCTTCTTTTAAAAGAATTATTAATATTTAGTTACTTTTGCTCTATACCTAGAATAGTATCTAAACCCTTTACGCTATAAGTAGATTTAACTATAAGTCTTACCTAATAATAGCATTTATACTAATACTAGCTTATAACTAGTTAAAATAGTAATAAAATTACTTATTATTATAGATAATTATACCCCTAGTTCTAATATTAAAACTTTACCCGATAATAGTATTTATACTAATACTAGCTCATAACTAGTTAAAATAGTAATAGAATTACCTATTATTATAGATAATTATACCTCTAATTCCAATATTTAACCATATAGTTATTGAAGACTTCATAGTAATAATCTATATAACGAGAAGTTTATTAAAATTAAAGCTTGATATATATAACTAAAAATAACTATTAAAGTTATAGATTTAAGAACTTTTCTGAACTTCTTGAAAATGGAATAAAACAGAATACTTATTTTAATATATAACAGCTAGGTAATCTATAGTTTATTACTTTTATATAATATTTATAATAAAACTAAAACTTCCTCGAAATCTATATAATTACTTATAAATATAATAATTATAAGATAAGTATAATAATATCTTACTATAGTTATATGAAAAGTCTTTAATCTATTTAAAATCATATACCTCTCGGGAACCCTTTAAAGAAAGCTACACCCGGTAGTCAGCTCTTACCTCATATACCCTATAGATAATACTAAGGCTAAGGAACCATGATAATATCTAACTATAAATATTATAATTAAAGTTATTAGTATATTAAACTAAGTTCTAATAAGTTTATTCTAAGTATTATAATTAATAGGTAACTTATAGATATTCAAAAAAAGATTATCTAGTTATTTTATAAACTACTATACTAAACTAATAATATGAGAAACTAAATATTAATTAAATAATATTTTAATATTAATACTTTACTATAAAAGAAAACCCGATAGCTTACTCTCTACTATAACTATTAGTAAATATATTACCCCCTGAAATATAACTTTAGCTTTCCTACCCCTCCTACTAACTACTATAGCTAATTCCTAGTTAATCTAGGGCTAAACCCCTTATAGCTATAGTAGTTAGTATACCTGCCTCATATTAACTTTTTCGATAATAAATAACTAATAACTCCTTCCACAATAACCTTATACCCTTATACCCTCACAACTACCTTAATATCCCAAGCTAGTATACTTACCCTACGTTAACCTTTTTAATAATAAATAACTAATAACTCCTTCTATAATAACCTTATACCCTTATACCCTTATACCCTCACAACTACCTTAATATCCCTACTAAGCCTTACCTACCCTTAAGACAAAACTTTATACTACTAATATAAAAGTTCTCTATTACTAATATAAGTTAACTTATAATCTCTATATAAGTATAATAGGATTTACTCTACTCTTATTAGTAAACAATTTTTAATTTTTAATTAAGTATAACTAATATATAAACAATACTTATATAAATACAAATACTTCTAATATAGCTAAATAACTTTTAAAACCCCTATAATTATAATATTATAATATTCTAAAGTATCTAGTAACTAATATTATAGTAAAATATTAATATTAAAATATTATCTAATTAATACCTAGTTACTAATATTATTAGCTTAGTATAGTAACTTATAGGATAGCTAGACAATCTACTTTTAAATATCTATAAACTANAATTACCTTTTAATTATAGTATTCGGAATAATTGTATTAAAACCTAGTCTAATATACTAATAGCTTTAATTATAATAGTTATAACTGGATATCTCTATACTTATCTTATAATCATTTTTTGATAAGTAGCTATATAGATTTCGAGGAAATTTTAGTTTTATTATAAAGGTTATAGAAAAGTAATAAATCATAGAATACCTAGCTCTTATATCTCGAAATAAATACTCTATTTTATTCTATTTTTAAGAAGTTTAAAAAGGTTCTTAACTCTATAACCTTATAACCTTAGTAGTTACTTTTAGCTATATATATTAAACCCTAGCTAGTCTCGATAAAGCTCTCCCCGACTATTACTACAAGGTTTTCTATTATTTTAGGGTTAAATATTAGAACTAGGGGCATAATTATCTATAATAATAAGTAATTTCATTACTATTTTAACTAATTATAAGCTAGTATTAACATGAATACTATTATTAAGTAAAATGTATAGTTAAATCTATATATAAAGTAAAAAGCTTAGATACTATTCTAAATACAAAGCAAAAATAACTAAATACTTTACTATAATACTAGTTATTAGATATTTTAAAGTATTATAATAATATAATTATAAAAGGTTTAGAAACTATCTAGTTATACTAGAAATATCTATATTTATATAAATATTATTTATATATTAACTATATTTAATATATCAAGATTGTTTACTAATAAGAGTAAACTAAGTCTTATTATATTTAGATAGGAATTTTAAGTTAGCTTATATTAATAATAAAGAACTTTAATATTAGTAATATAAAGTCTTATCTTAGGGGTAGATAAAACTTAGTAAAGATATTAAAATTATAGATATTAAAGTTATAATATATATTTGAATAGAATACTTATAATTAGTAGTAATTAAATATCTCGAGATATTCGGATTATATATTAATAGCTATAAAAGTATAAAAGTGTAACGTTATTATAGAAAGAGTTATCGGTTATTTATTATTAAAAACATTAACACGGGTTAAGTATACTAGCTACTATAATTATAAGGAGTTTAGCCCTAGATTAACTAAGGGTTAGCTATAGTAGTTAGTAGGGGGATAAAGGCTAAAATTAAACTTTAAGGGATAATATATCTACTAATAGTCATAATAGAGAATAAGCTATTAGCCCCTCCTAAGAATTATTAATATTAGTTATATTAAAAGTCTCTGATTTATTTAAAGTTATATTCCTCTCGGGAACCCTATAAAGGAAGCTATACTTAATAGTTAACTCTTATTTTATAAACTTTATAAATACTACTAGTTCTAAGTAACTATTAGAATAGAAGAAATGTTAAGTAATAAAATATAGTTAGTTAATACAATAGTTAACAAATATAAAAAGTGTATATATATATATATATATAGATATAGATCCCGTTTAACGTACTAGTTTAATGTCTAGCTAGCTCTTACTATTATAGTAAGAGTAGTAGGTTCGAATCCTGTAGCAGGTAAGCGTAACTAGTTATATATATATTTTCCGGTTATATAAACTATATAGTAACTACTACTAGCTATTAATACTTAGTTATAGTAAGAGTAGTAGGTTTGAATCCTATAGCGGGTAAGTATAACTAGTAGGTATATATATACTTTCTAATTATATAAACTATATAATAACTATTACTAACTATTACTAGCTTTTACTAATAGCTACTAATAGCTAGTAACTATTAATATCTAGTAATAAGTATTACTAGCTAGCTAGTATTAATATCACGTAACTATAATCCTCAAAGAGTAACTATAATAGATATAGGCTTATACTTTCCCTTTATAATATACCTTCTATACTTATTAGCTATCGTATTAACTAACTATATTTACTACTTAAGGTTTTGTCCGTTTAAATAGTTCCTTAGAACTAGTAGTATCTAGTAAGTAAATTAGGTAAAAGCTAACTACTAGGTATAGCTTTCTTTGAAAGGTTCCTGAGAAGTATGTAATTAAATAGATCAAAGACTTTTAATATAAGCATAATATATAAAAAGAAAATATAGTATGAGCTTATATTTGTTATAGTTATTTGTTATAGAATTGTAGTTATGTGATACTAATACTAGCTTGCTAATAGTACTTATTACTAGCTATTAATAGTTACTAGCTATTTAATAGCTATTAGTAAGAGCTAATAGCTAGTAGTAGTTACTATATATAGTTTACGTAATCGGAAAGTATATAAGTGGTTACTAGTCGCGCTTGCTTACTATAGGATTTGAACCTACTACTATTACCATAAAATAGTAAAAGCTAGCTAGACGTTAAACCACTATATCAAGCGGATAAAGAATTATTAATATAATTAATAATATTTCAATTATTAGTAACTACTAACATATTATCTATATAGCAAATTAAAATAACTTTATAAGGTCTTATATTTAAAATAAAAACTATTTTATAATAAAGAGAACAATTAAGTTCTATTAAATAAAGGATTTTCTTTGAATAATTCAACTAGACTCTAGAATATTATTTCAAACTAAATAGAAATTAATTTGATAGATATATAGAAATATACTATTTATTAAAAAGACCATACGTAAAGGTTTTGACTAGAAAAAGTTTAGATATATATGAAGTCTATATTACTATATAAACCATTATTTAAAAGATCTAAGTTTTAATCTTTCTACTAAAAACTATTTCTAATATCCTAATAATTAATTACTAAGTTTATTTTATAGTTTTATTATTATATATTTACAACTATCCTCCTTTTTCAAAACCTTAATCTTTAAACCTATAATTATGTATTCACCGATATGTTGTATAAAACATATACTATATTACTAACTATTTCTTATATATAATACTTCTCTCAATACTAGTAATTATTTTACTATAATACTATTATCTATATAATGAACCTTTTATAGTCTAAATAAAGAAACTTATTTTTGTGTTTATTATTATTATTATTTGCCGCTTAATATAGTAGTTTAACGTCTAGCTAGCCTTTACTGTTTTATAATAAGAGTAGTAGGTTTGAATCCTATAATAGGTAAGCATAACTAGTAACTTAATACTTTCTAATTATATAAACTATATATAATAACTACTACTAGCTATTAACTCTTACTAATAGCTGTTAAAAAGTAACTAGTAATTATTAATAGCTAGTAATAAGTATTACTAGCTAGTAAATTTCTAGTATTATATGACTATAATCTTCTATTAAGTCACTTAATAGATAAGCTTATACTTTCCCTATTTATTAGATATTATATTAACTAACTATATCTTACTACTTAGAGTTTCTTCTATTTAAATAGTTCCTTAGCCCTAGTATTATCTATGAAGTGTATAAGGTAAAAGCTAGCTCCTAAGTATACTTTCCTTTAAAAAGTCCTAAGAAATATGTAACTTGAAATAGATCAAAGACCTTTAATATAACTACTATAATTATTATTATTATTATCATTAAATCCTATTTAACATAGTAGTTTAATATCTAGCTAGCTTTTACTATTCTATAGTAAGAATAATAAGTTCGAATCCTATAGTAAATAAATATAACTAGTAGTTATAGACTTTCTAGTTATATAAACTAAATATAGTTATTATTACTAGCTATTAGTTCTTATTCGTAGTTATTAATAACTAGTAACTATTAATAACTAGTAATAAGTAATAATAGCTAGTAATAAGTATTAGATGATGCGAAGGGCTAGGCCTAGGCTATGATTTAGCTATAAGGAGCATAAATACTATTTATTTAGAACTAAGGAGTAAAAGAGAAGTTCTCGCGAAAGGCGTGAAAAGTCTACTTAAGGGTAATACTAGGGGCTTACTAGTAGCCTACTAGTACTTAACTTTTTAAGTATAGTTATTA
>RYZW01000443.1:0-32477 GCA_004367215.1 Colletotrichum trifolii
AATACTAGTTATCAGATACTTTAGAATATTATAGTAATATAATTATAGAGGTTTTAAAAACTATCTAGCTATACTAGAAATATCTATATCTATACGAGTATTATTCATAAATTAGCTATACTTAATATATTAAAATTATTTACTAATAAGAGTAAACTAAGTCTTGCTATACTTATATAGAAATTATAAGTTAACTTATTTTAATAATAGAGACCTTTTATATTAGTAGTATAAAATCTCGTCTTGGGGGTAGGTAAGGCTTAGTTTAGGGGATGTTAAGATTATAGATATTAAGTTTATAATGAATGTTTAAATAGAGTATAGTTAGTAGTAATTAAATATCTCGAGATATTTAAATTATGCGTAGCTATAAGGGTATAAAGGTATAAGGTTATCGTGGAAGGAGTTATTAGTTATTTATTATTTAAAAAGGTGATACGGGGTAAGTATACTAGCTATAGTTATAAGGAGTTTAGCCTTAGCTTTACTAGGAACTAGCTATAATAGTTAGTAGGGGGGGTAGGAGGGCTGAAGTTATACTTCAGGGGGCAATATATCTACTAATAGTTGTAGTAGAGAACGAGCTATCGGTCCCTCCTAATTAAGTATATAAAGAAGTAATAAAATATATAATAAGTAAAAAGACTTAAGATACTAATAGACGAGGAAAATATCTACTTTTATCTTAGATATTAACAGTAGTGTTTTTCTAGTATTTGTTATATTGGAAAAAGTGTAAAAAAAGCTTTTTATAATAAGAAAAAAGTATATAACTAATCTAGTAGGTTATTTAGGGTATAGTTACTAAATATATTATTATCCTAGTAAATAGTACTAGATTCTATCTATTATAAGTTTCTAAAAAAGATACTATAATTTTAAATAAAGTCTAGTTATTCTTTCCTATTTAATTATTTCTCAATTTCTTAGTAATTTCTTAACTCTAGAGCTTTTTAATATCCTAGAGATTTCGTAGATTCTTTATTAGTAATTAATTCTTCTTAAGATTAGTTAGAAATATATTATCTTAGTTTTCTTTTTATAGTTTTATTCCTAACCTTATCTAGCTATTTTCCTAGAATACGTATCTAGTATTAGTCTAATAATAGTTCTTTATTCTTTTTTAATTTTCTTAATTAACTATTCTTTTATATTTCTATATCCTCAAATTCCTTAACTATTTCTTCTATTTCTATAGTATTAGTATCTATTTATATATTATAAATACTAGGTTAATCTTTCTATTTAATAAAATATTCAATCCTAAGTTTTACTTTTCTTATTTATATTACTTTATTCTCTAAAATTCTTTCTATCTTATAATATTAGAATAGATCTTTGAATTCGTCCTTATATATATTATCGATTTCTATATATGTAGTATATATTATTATATATTTATATAAGTCTTTAGTGAAATTAGTAATGAGAACTAAATAAATAATTAAATTTATAAAGTAAATATTTATAACTAGTAGTAAACCTAGGTAATAAGCGAGTTTTCTAACTTATTCTAGTACTTTAATTAGTCTAGTTCCTAGAAATAAAGTTTTTACTAATTAGTTTCTAAGTAATTAGTAGCTTTTCCTAAATTAGAAATATATATAATCTCCTAAAATAAATATAACTAGTTTATACTTATAGTTAAACGTAACTTTTATAAGTATTTATACTTATATAATTGAAAAAGATATTTTATCCTAAGTAATATTATATCAAATAATTATATTTATTTCTAGAAATAAGTTAAGAAATAAGTTAAGCTTATATCTAAAAAGGAATATATTCAGGGAGTTAGATTTAGTATTTATTAAATTATTATTAAGTGAAAAATATATTAATATAAAAGGATTAGTTTATAGGTTTTCTAGGTTTTCTAAGATAAATATATAGATTATTATTTCTATTATTTAGTTTTTCTATTTAGAAAGCTTATAAGTTTATAAGTAATAAGTTATTAAGAAGTAAAGCTTAGTATCCAAGGTTTTCTATATTTGTTTCTAGAATTATAATAAGAATTTTAGATTATAATTAGAAATAATTACTTTAGGAATTCCTTAGATTCTTATATAAAAAAACTAGAAAAGGAGTTTTACCTAATCTATTAATATATAAGTAGTACATCCTAGAATCAGAAGTATTATTTCAGAGAATTTATCTATGACTATTATTAGTAAGCTATATAATAAGAATTCTTCGAATTTCTAAAAAGAAAAATCTAATAATACTTTAAGAAAACTTATAATAAAATCTATAGCTATAACATAAAATAATATTAGTAGATATATTGAAAATTAGAGTTCTCCTAAGAGCTTTATTCTTTAATTTTAGTAAAAGATTACAAGTTAAGTAATACTTAATATATTCCGCGATTTTCTTGGTAAGTTATATGATTATATATGTTAATAATATATTATACTACATTTTCTTGTTTTTTTAGTCAGAGTTATTTTTATCTAAAACCTTAATAAATTATCTAGTTATAATATTAAAAATATTTAATTCTCTTTATTCTAAATATTTAATATAGTACAAAAATCTATTATTAAGTTCGAAAAGTAATCTATCTAAATCTTTTAATTATAATAATTATTTATAAATCTTATTAAATCTAATGTTAGTATAATATATTTTCCTAAATACTTTCTTAGTAGTTTTATCTTATCTAATTTCTATTATAGTATATATAATTTAATTATTCTATATTTTATCTAATTTATTTTCCCTTAAAATTAGTTTTTAATTTATTTATATCCTATAGAGTATATCTAGGATAATATTAGTATTTCTAGGGATATAATAGTATTCTAGTTAAAATTATAAAAAGTATTCTACTACTAAAATAAACTATAAATTAATTTTTCTTCTATTAATTATAAATCATATTCTCTATACTATTATACTTAGAATAGAAATATAATCTATTAATATAATTAATATAGTTTTCATAACTAATTAAATTAGAATTCTTATTTTTCAAATAGTCTAGACTAAGTATGTAATTGCAAGTTTAGTAAACTAGTATTTTATTTTAATATTTATAAATACTTAACTTATATATACGATTAGTTAAACTAAAGTATATAGTATTTATTCTCTAAGTTTCTAGTTCTTTTCTTTATCTATAATATAGAATAAAGAAGTACTATATCTATATTCTTATAAAGTATTAATTTAAATAGATAGTCTTTAGTTTAGATTATAGTAAATTAAGGTAGTTTCTATAGTAAATACTAATTTAATATTTTAAAACTATCTTTTTTTTCTCATATTAGCTTAAGAGTTATTTTTATATAATAGTATTTTCATATTTACCTAATAGTAATTCTTTACTTATATCTTAGTAATAGTAGTTTTATTTTCCAATCTTAAAACAACTTAATCTTAGATATATATCTTAGTATAAAATACTATAAGTATCTTGTTATACTAATTTATTTCTCTAAAACTACTAGGACTTTTAGAAACTTAATATCTTTTAAACTTTATATCTAGTTTTTAGTATTAGAAAGTTTAAAGATATTTACTTTAAAACCTAATTGCTGAACTAAAAAGAATCTAATAAAATACTTATCTCCTAAGAATCTAAAATTATAATAGTCAAATAATCTAAGAATTATATCTAGTTACTAGTAGTATTATTCTATAGTTTCTAAAGTAATAATTATATTATTAATAAATACCTAGGCGAAAATTTAGTATAGTTAAAAGAATTTATTTACAAATCGTTAGGTATACGCTAGTAAATTCCTGAATCCTATTAGTATTACTATAAGTTTTCCCTATCCCTCATAGCTAATAATTATTAATCTTTCTTAGTATTTCTTAATAATTAGTATTTAGTAAAAATATTACTTAGTATTAATTACTATTATAAATTCTTTCCCGCGGACTTTATATATCATTTCTAATTAGAGTAGTATAGGATAGATATCTAGAATAGTAATTTTATTAATTACTTTTAAATCTATAACTATTTATACTTTTTTCTTTCTATTTACTATTCTCTAAACTATAGAAATTAGTACTCTAAAAGTTATATATAAATCGACTTATTTAAATTAGCTTTTTTTATATACTCTATTGAGTTTTTTATCTAGAAACTTCTAATCTTCTAAGCTAACTAGATATAGATATTACATAATTTATTTTTTATAATAATGTTCTATTAATAGTATAGTGACTTTTTCATATTCCTCTATATTAATCTATCTTTCTAGTTTCTAAAAGATTAAGTATTTAGTAATAATTTTTAAGATCTTTTAAATAAACTTCTTTAAATAATTATAAATCGTTATTTCTTATAAAGTAAAAATAGTATTTCGATTAGAGTTAAATTTCAAACCTAGTTTTCAGTTTTAATATAACTGATTAGTAATAGTTAAATAAAGGTCTTCGCTGTTAAAACAATTAAAAGGTGAAATTTCGTTTTTATTTAGATTATAGATTATTATTTCCTTATAATTATTAATAGAAATATATCTGATTTTTTGGTTCTTTATGACTTTCTAACTATTTAATAAATAGTTATATATAGCTACTAAAAATTATTAACCTATTACTATATTAATTATACTATTATAAATAGGTCGGAATATAAGTATATTAGTTTTAAACCTTATAAAGTATTAACCGGGATATATACTAGGGTTTTTAGAGGAATTATTAGGCTCCTAGCTAACTTTACTAGATAAGTATTAAGTATTCTCTTTATATATACTTATACTAGGATTTCGAGGCTTTAATATAGAGTAATTATAATAATTCTTTTAGTATTAAGAATATTAACTCTATTTAGGATATTGAATTCTTGACTAAATAGGATTCTAGTATTAAGTTTATTAATTACCTAAGCTTTAATATTAAGTTTCACTACTTTAAAGAATTATTAATCATTCCTTAATAGAATATTAAAAATATTACTTATCCTATTATTTATAAGGATCCTATTTTTAATAACTATATAATTAAGTCTAAGTTAAATTAATAGCTTAGTAGTTAATCGAGTATATGTTTTTAAATAAAATATCTTATAACTCTTATATTAATATATATATTAAATGCTATCTTATTTAGCGCATTTCTTATCTTAATATAGGTATAGGTATTTTCATATAAGGTAACTAAAAACATTATAGTAAAAAGAGGTTTCGATTCTAGTAAACTATTATCCTAAGAAAACTTAACGTTTTTTCAATAATCTTCATAATATTATTCTTTTTCCTTATATTTTGTATTTATAGGTTTATTATAAATAGGATATTTTACAGAAATAAAGAAATTGTTTTAATATTCTAGTAATTCCTAATGATTACTTAATACATATCTATTAGAAATAAAATTAATATCTTTTACTATAAATTCTAAAATATTATTATTAGAGTTTAAGGATAGTTTATAATAATTATCTATATTATAGGTATTATTTTATTACTGAGATTCTTCTTCTATATCTCTTTTAATTTTATAATTAATTTAGTTATCTAGGTTAGTTATTTAAATATTTATAAAATTCTAAGTACTAGTTTTATTAGTTAGATTAGGCTTTAAATATTAATTATAAGTAACTTTTCTTTTTTTAATATCTTAGCTTATTCTTTTAGATTAATTATATTTTCTTCTAAACCTAATCTATTTCTTACTAATAAATAGGAATTCTATATTACTAGAAAGTTTACCTTTTGACTAATTGATATAATAGAACATTTCCTTTGCTATATAGTATAATAATTAAAATAGGTTAAGTTTGAAAATTAATTTAATAAGCTAGTTTATATTTTATATAATTAATTTGTAGATCTATTATTTTAACTTATAGTATTTTAAGGTTTAATCTATTATTTTTATATAGGTTTTCTTCCTAGGTTTTTCTATTTTCTAGAAATTATATTTCTTATTTATTTATCTTAGTATTTTACTAGGAATTCGATTTATTAGTCTCTTTTTATACCTAATCTAAGTCTTAGGATTCCTACTATAAGATTTAAATCTAATTTAGTATAGATAACTCTAAGAATTTCCAATTTATATTATTAGGCTTATTTTATAAGACTTATAACCTTAGTAGTAAATATTTATAAGTCTAGCTTATTATAGATATTATCTATAGTATAGAAAACTTTTTTAAATTCCTATTTAGTAGCCTAAATAAGTACTTTAAATCTTATTCTTAAAAAAGTAATCTAATCTTCTAATTTATATTAGTAGTATTAAAAAGCTAATTCTTAGTTATTAATTAGATCTATTATGTACTAATTATAAATAGTTCTATAGAAATACTATAATATATTCTTAGTAATAGCTAGTTTATAATAATTAGAGTTATCTATATAGAACTTTACTATTTTAGGAGATTATTTAATACTTATATAGATTTCCTTGGTATTTTCTATAAAGAATTCTCTAGAAATATTATATCTATTAAGGAAATCAAAAAATCTAACTTCTTCTAATTTAAATTCTTAAATCTTTAGTAGTTCCTTAAATAGTTTATCTAGTAAATTAGATTTTAAATTATTTTCTTCTTTTATTACTACTAGTAATTTTAGTAGTAATCTTAGTAGTAATCTTAGTAGTAACCCTAATTGATACCTAGTACTACCTCTACTTCTTCTTTTTACTAGCCATAATATTCCATATATTGAATAAAGAATAACTAAAAATCT
Organism: Colletotrichum trifolii; assembly: GCA_004367215.1. Classification (NCBI taxonomy): domain Eukaryota; kingdom Fungi; phylum Ascomycota; class Sordariomycetes; order Glomerellales; family Glomerellaceae; genus Colletotrichum; species Colletotrichum trifolii. The sequence continues at coordinate 6,666 of RYZW01000443.1, forward strand.
CTAATAATTATTTAGATTTAGAAAAAGAGAAAAAAGTAGATTAGTAAGTAGATCTATGGATAGATTAAGAAGTAGATTAGAAGGAGGTTCTAGTTAAAGTACTAGATTTTATTATACTAGATTTAGATTTAAAAGTATTTCTCTTACTATTAGAATATTCCCTGTTAGTTCCTAGTATTTCGCAACTTCTAATATAAGTTTATTATACTTATTAATAGATATTAAAACATTATTTTAGTTATCTTATGAATAAAGAATATATCCTAATAGATTAAATTTATTTTTGGATTTTATATTAACCTAAATTAGAGTTTAGGGATTTACTAATTCTCTAGGGATTCCTAGGTTTTTTGTTCTAAATATAAATAATAGTCTAAGAAATAGGGGAGTTAGAATTAATATTTATAGTTAAATACGTTTTACGAGAAAAGTAAGAAAGAAAGTTATTTTACTAAGAGGGGATTAAGGTAGAAGAGGATTACTTAGGTTTCCTAGGTCTAGTTAAGGGGTTTTAAAAGTCTTTAGTCTTTTAGAAGATTAAACTTTTTATCTTCTTTATTTAAGACTTAGTAATAATCTACTTAATTATATATTAGTAATAATATATTATAGTAACTATTTTAGTTTGGGACTTTATAGTTATCTTCTATAGTAAATAGTATTTTTCAAAATATTAATCTTATTCTAGTATTATAATAATTAAGATTTTTATTAATAAATTATTATAGTTAAAGTTTAAACTTGTATTTCTGTTTTATCTAAATATCTAGGAATTAGCATATAATAAATAGAACGGGATAAGCTTAAAAAGCTTCTAATACTAATTCTAGTAATTTATTTTCGTATTATAATAAATATCCTTGAAATAAAAGTATATCTATATTATATATAACAATTATTCAATTTACTTAAAATAAATTTAATAGTAAAGTAAATTAAACTAGTTAAGTAATTATAGTATTAGCTTTATTTACTATCTACTGATTCTAGTATAATCTTAGTAGTATAACCTTTTAGTAAATATAAAATATCTTATTAATTACTAGTATTAAAGTTCTATTATTAATTTAATATTCTCTAGCTATATTAATTAGTTATTTTTGGAACAAACTGAAGTCCTGATAATAAAAAGTAAATTATACTATCAATTATTATATTTTAGTACTAGTAAAATAATAGTATAAAAACTAATAATTCTGTAAGTTTTCTATCTAGAATTTACCTAGATTTCTATAGTATTTCTTTAAGGAAATCTTAGAGAAATCCTAGAAATATCCCTAAGGAAATCCTAGTAATTTCTAATAGGAGATCCTAGTAATTTCTAGTAGGAAATCGTTAGTAAATATCTATTAGAATCCCGAGCTTTCTATAGTATTCTATAATAAAAGCCTAATCCAATATATTAATACTTTTAACATAATAGTTATAACTAGATATTTTTATATTTATCTTATAATTATGTTTTATAAGTAATTATATAGATTTCAAGGAGATTTCAGTGCTATGATAAAAATTAAAGTTATAGAAAAATAATACATTACAGAATACTTAGCTTTTATATCTGAAAATAAACATTTTATTTTATTTTATTTTTAAGAAATTTAAAGAAGTTCTTAACTTTATAATTTTAGTAATTACTTTTCACTATATATATTAAACCTTAGTTTTAATAAAGTTTTCCCCAACTATTACTATAAGGTTTTTTACTACTATAAGATTAAATATTAGAACTAGGGGTATAATTATCTATAATAATAGGTAATTATATTACTATTTTAACTAGTTATAAGCTGGTATTAGTACGAATACTATTATTAGGTAGAGGTTATAGTTANTAGTATAAATACTATTATTAAGTAAAATTTATAGTTAAATCTATATATAAAGTAAAAAGCTTAGATATTATTCCAAATATAAAGTAAAAGTAATTGAATAAAATAAAGCCTATATAAATAATACTAGTATTTAAAGTTTACTTAGTATAAACTCTACCTCTTAAGTATATACCTCTTAACTATATTATTCCTAACAAATAATAAGATCTATTACTAACTCAATATAGCCTACTATATATAAGACTCTCAGCTTAATATAGAGGGGTTATGTTGGTTTATCCGGAAGGTAACGTATACTGTACGTGATCTCGTTATACGGGTACAAAAGGGTCTAGTATTCGTTGTTATTATTGTTACATTACATGCTTACGCGTAAGTATATAAGGCTCTAGATCTATAGTATGGCAGTTGCTTACTACTACTATAGTACTCAGCTATAGTTAGTAACGGGTATTACTAGGGGGGGGTATAAGGGTATACGGCTATATATGCCCTACACTTATAAGGTATATAGATATATATACTGAATTACGTATAGAGGCGTACACGCCTCAGGCGTTAACGCATACCTTGTAGTATAGTATTACTAATACTAGCAACTCTTTCTTTTGCTATACGCCTTATATGCCTCTATTTATATATAAAAGCTAGTACTAAAAATGCTGTAATTATGTGCTAAAAACGCTGTTAAAACAGTATAGATAACAAGTATAAAATAGTATTAAAAGTGATTTTTTTGCCTTTTACCTAATAATATCTAAATACCTGTATTGTCTACTCTGCTCGAGTTACCTATCTTTCTATTTGAATAGTTATATAGTTTGAATTAATAAATCTCTTGAGGGCATAGTTTAGTATACTTTTTGTGAAAGTATTAGTAATATTATTATCTCTATTAATCTATTATATTTTATAGAGTTCTCGTTACTTATATAACTATTTTAATACTATAATATCGATTATTAAGTACTTCTCTTTAGTAGTACTAAGCTTTATAAAGTATTTATAGAATAAATATAAGTTAGTATAGATAATTATTAGGATATAAAAGAGGTTTCGGTATTTGAGGATCTTCTTAAGTATTATAGTAATAGTATATACGAAGTCTATACTAGCTACTATAGCGTAAATCTCTAAAATAAGTATACTCCTAGTAATTCTTTTATTTTTAATAGAAGAGTAATAGATAAGGTTACTATAGAAGTTAAACTAGCTATTACTAATTATTATCTATTAGCTTAGGATTATCGCGAATCCTAGTTAAAATAAGAGATTAGTATTATTAGTAAAAAAGCTGTTGATAAAAGTATAGAAGTATATTTTTAAGAGGTTAAGTAATATAAAATTAAGGTTATAGTTAAAGTACTTAATTTACTACTTAAGGTATTTATTTAGAATAATAGTATTATTAGCTAAGGGTTATTACTCTTATATAATACATAAGAAATTAAATAATATTTTAGGTTAGTATATCGAAGTAAGGTATACTCCCTATATATATTATTTGATATATACTTTTTTAAGTACTTTAGGTATAGTATAGGTATTAAGGAATACTAGTTTTTACCCTTAGTATTTTTAGTATAGGTAGAGGATATTACTATCAAGGTTTAAGATACCTCTATTAAACGCTAGAAAAGTAATTACTATAAAAGTTATTTTTAGCTTTATTTTGAATAAAGCCTTTTAGAGTTCCTTATCTTTATAGTATAAGAAAGTAGTATTAGAGAAGCTAAGGGTATTAATAGTTTATATACTTATAAGGCTAAAGTTATTATTAGTATAATATAAGATAAAGAAGTATAGGTTATATATAAATATCTCTATTTATAACTACTCTTTATAATACTTAGAATAGGTTACCTACTAGTAAGTACTAGCCTCGGCGAGGCTATATAATAGCTTAATAATAATTATTATAGAATCTAGAGAATATTACCCCTTAAAATAGGATAGTAAGTTAACTATAATATACCTTATAAGTTCTGTTTTAGCTTAGGTATAGGTTTAAATAATATTTCGAAGTTATATTATTATGCTTTTATGCTAGAGGAGAGCTAAGGCTATAGCTAAAATTAACTATTAGTTGCTTTATTAGATTATTAGTAATTATGTTAATATTTCGAACTTATTATTATTATTAAAGTTTTAGATAATAAGGCGCGACTTCTCGTATACCTTATTTATATGTTTATTTTTAATCTTATTAATAATATATAACTTGAAATACTTATAACTTTTATAGAGGATAGGGTTAAACTTAATAATCTTGATAATACTATTAGTAATAATGCTTTTAATTTCTTTTTTAATTAATTCTTTAAATAGTAGACTTAGTATTATAATAATACTTTTTTATAGAAGGTGAGGGAGAGAGCTATATCTAACTATTCTTTAGCTATAAAGTATATTATAAAATAAAGCTTATAATTAAATCTCTAAGCTAGAGTAGTAATAGACTATCTTAGAAGGTTAAAAAGTATATTATAGAAATTACTAATAATTTAGGGAAATAAAGGATTATTACTAATAATAGTAGAGTTACTATTATATATAGTAATAATATTTAGTAGTATCTAATAAGTATTCCGGGGCTTTTTAGGGATAATAATAGACGAAATTAGGATACCGCTATAGGAGTATATATCTCTCGGTAATATTAGATTTCTAGTAAAGGCTTTAGTATTAGGATCTAGGATATATATAAAGTAATTACTAGTATTTAGTGATATTGCTATTAATAATTTAGGTAGGAGTATTTAGTTATCTTTAAAGTATAGTTTTATAGTTATAATTCAAAATTCTTGAAAACTTTAGGGGAATTCGAGAATATATATCTTATTATAAATAGTAATAAAGCGAAATAGGTTTTACTAATTATATTTCTCTCGCTATATATATATAAAAAACTAAAATAAGAAAATTACTATATATAAAATATTAAAGCTATTATATATTACTAAAGCTATATTAATAGTATATTTAGTATAAATATAGTAGATTACTTCTATTACCTTCCGAACAGCATAAGCATAAGTAATAATATCCGGGGAAAAAGCAGAGTTATCTATAAGACGCAAATATATACTAAAAACAAGTAATATAAGTATAAAGCTATTTAGCCTAGTAATATTGTTAATTACCTTATATACCGCCTAAAAGGATACCTCTTGAGTTACTATAAAAGCTTTATTATAATAAATCTCGTATACTTAGTAGAAGAAAGTATAGTAATATTTGACTTTACTAATACTATTATACACTTTAATAGGCATTATTTAAACTATTAATCCTATAGCTTTTACCTCTAATCTAAACTCTTTAGATTGAAAAATTATTCTTATATTAGTAGTAATAAAATCTAGAGGGCTTTAGTAAGAGTTAATCTAGTATACCTTAAGGGCTTCCTATGTTATTTTCGCTAATATATTAAGTAAAAATCAAGTAGTATTAAATACTATAGTAGTATTAATAATATAGAGTATAGGATAGTTATTGATATAGATAATATTAACCATAATTTTAAAGTTAAATTTAATATCTTTTTATATAGTAAAATAAAAGCGGGAAGGGGTAGTACTATATATCTAGTACTAGTAGCAGTACTATTCAAGAGCTTTAAAAGTATAGTATTTAACAGGATATCCTATTTTAGTAAAGATATCGTAGAAGTATACTATAGCTAGGTATCTAAATCAATAATAAAATCTCTATATCTCTAACTCTATGAGGTATATAGAAACAAGTATCTTCTCTTTATTAAGGAGTATCTATAGATACTTCTATTTTCAAATAATAAACATAACTTTCTTATTCTAGTATAATTTATTATATATATTATTAAATATTATACTAAAGTAATCTATATCTACGAGGTAGAGTAAGAAAAGGGTATTATATAATACTATATAAAACATAATAATACTAAGTAGTATAAGAATATTAACTATTCTAAATATTATAAATAAAATAGTACTACTAAAGTAGATTATAACTAGTTTACTTTATAGAAGTATAAGGGTTATAGAAGGGTTAACTATTTACTAGAAAGCTATAAACTAGAAATATTTAATAGTTAAGAAACTAGTAGCACTTAAGTTAAGTAAAATCCCTTGAAAAATAGTAGATAAGTAATAGCCCTTAAGTATAAAGGTAGACATAGGAGCTATATCTGTATTCTTAGTAATCTTAGGAATAGTAGTATTTAACTTAGTAAAAGTATATAAGGCTACTTGATCTTAGAAGATTCGAGTAATTTTGCTTCTATTTATAGTAGTAAGATATTTATTAAAATATACTATAAAGAACTACTTAGGAATATTAGATATTATAGAAGTAATAGGAATATAGTCCTCAAGGTTATACTATATCTAATACTAAATAATAAGCTCCTTATATTTATTATCTCTTAAGAATACTTAGAAGTTATTATTGAGGCTATTAATACTTTTATATTTAGCGAGAAAAGTTTAATATACTATTTAAATATACGCTATTAGATTAGTAGTTAACTTATATTTATTATATAAAATATACTACTCCTTAAAGGTATACTTTATTAACTAGTAACCTATTTTATTATATATATAGTATTTCTTATTAGTATAGGTATATATAGAAGTTAGGGGAAAATAATATCTACTCTAAAGTAGTATAGAGTAATTAGGAGTATAGCTGTAATTTTGAGTATTGCCTTGAGGCGTATTATATATACAATTAGTCTAAAACTACTCCTTAGGCATATTACTATTGTTTCTAGTACTCTGAAAATATTACGATTTTTAGAGTACTATAGTATTATTTATAGCTAAGTATAACTAGTTATAGAAACTCTAGGATATTAATATAAGGCTAAAGAGTATTAATTAGTATTCTAGTATATTATAGTATATACTTATAATTTAGTTATAGCAAGCTTTATTAGTATACTAGTTAGCCCTGAATGTTTTTTAGAAGTTAGTAAGTTTCGTAATAAGTATCTCAAGTACTTCCTTTTTACTCTAGTTAGGGTTCTTAGCTATTATACTCCTAAGAGTAGTATTTTGCTAGTTAGAGAGGTAAATCTAGTAGATTTTATTATTTTCGAAGTATTCTTAAATATATATAACTATTTGATTAAAGTTAAGGTTTTAGCTATAGTATATAAGGTTATTAAAATAAAAATTAAAAGTTTGATTTTTTAATATAATAGAGAATATTCTAGCTTATATATATTATAGGATATTAAGTTTAAAATAATAATTATAAAAAATATTAATTTTAGTTTTAAGAATATTATATAAGCCTTTACTATATTTTATACTTTTATTATATAATTTTATAAAGTCTATAGTATATTTAGTAAATAAGTTTTTAAATAGGGGAATAGGGAAAGTATAGGAGTAATATTTAGGATAGGGATACTATATATTACTATTATCTCGGCATACTTCTTACTAATAAGGGGTCTCTATACTATTCTCCTAGTAGCGGGAGTTTACTATACTATACTACCTGGGGATTAGTAGTCCTACTAGTAATAGTAGAAGTTATATACTATATATAAGTAGTAGAGGAAGCTAGGTATCTTATATAAATAGTTAAGGTTACTAGGTATATCACGTGAGGCTTTTAGATATTAACTAGGTATTAATTATAGGTATTATAGTTATACTTTTAGGTTTAATAGTATAGGAAAATATCTTAATATCTTCTACCTCAAAGAAGTTATTAATTTACTTAGAATAGTTCTTAATATTAGTCTTAAAACTTAAGGTCTGCTTTTTTATCTTATTAATCTTATTAAGGGTTTAGAAGATAAAGTATTTATTCTAAGTAAGTTAGTATAGTACTAAATAGATTTTCTCTCTTAATTTATTGATTTTAATCTTGTAATTAATAAGGAAGTCTTAGAAGTAGTAGATAATATACTTATAGATAAATTACTATATTATTATAAGTTACTTATCGAAATCTATCTTAAAATAGTTAAAAAGCTTATATCTATAGATCTCTAGATATTTATATTAGGAGATGTAAAATACTATAAAAGTAGTAATAGCTTTAATATCTATTTATGTGAGGTTATTATAGTTAATTTTAAAGGGTTTTCTAAATAGATCTATATTGACAAATAATTCAAGCTAGTCTAAGATTATATATTTGTTACCTAGAGTTATCTAGGCTATTATTTAAGTTATTAGTATACTAGGGTTTATTTTAATACTTAGATTAAGGTATAGTTTAGATATATTAATAAGGGGAGTATTAAAAAAGGGATAATTTTTGAGAAGATATAGGGTTTTTGAGATATTATATAGGTTTCTTAAGTATAGGAAATATAAAATACTATAAATCTTATATACTATAGGTATCTAGTAGTATTTTAAAAGGTATTATATTTATTGAATACTTTCTAGTATATATTAAAGGGTGTTTTTTAAGTTTACTTTTTTAGTATTTTGTAGAGTAAAGTTAGTATATTAATTTAAAGGTGCTTTACTAGGGATAAAGATAAAGGTAATATTTATAAAATATCTAAGTTAATACTTATAATCTCGCCTTATATAGACTTTAGGTAGGGGTTCGTAATCGTTTCTTCTCGCGTAAAAACTTTGCTAATCTATAGTATAGTAGTAATGGATAAGTTTATTACTAATTAGTATTAGTTTATAATAATTTAGCTATAAAAAGTATAAATACTATTTATTTAGAACTAAAAAGTAAAAGAGAAGTTCTCGCGAAAAGCGTAAAAAGTCTACTTAAGAGTAGTACTAAGAACTTGTTAGTAACTTACTAGCACTTAACTTCTCAGGTATAGTTGTCGAGACTTAAGTAGAGCTAGAGTTAACTAGCTAGGTATAGCTTATAACACTACTATATAGAAACTAAATAAATAATATTATATTTTAGTAAAATAAAAAACTACTATTTTAAGTTTAGCTATAAAGCTAGTAATCTATTTAATAGTTTTACTACTATTATAGATATTAGCTTTATAGATAATAGTAATAATCGATAAAGCTTTTAAATATATACTATATATTTCTTTAGAAGTTTAATGATATAGTAAACTAATAAATAGAATATTATTATTATTTTAATAATTAAAATAAAGCTTTTAATATTATCGTAAGCTATTTAAGAAACTATTTTTTCTGGCTATTTTAGTATTATATTCTAAGTAAACTTGATAATAAATATATTGAGTAAAAGTAAAATATATAAGCTTCGCCTAGCTATTTAAATCTAATATAATAAGTAATAGATAATATACTTTATAAGAACTAAAATAGTATAATTATATATAAAGTTAAAATATATAGATATCTATAACTATTAGTTATACTAAGAAACCTAGTAAGGGTATTTCAAGATTAAATATAGATCCTCGGGAGATTTTATAGCTAATAATCTTATAAAACTTCTCTAGAACTATTAGTTTAGTATTCTTATTATTTAGATTAAATATAATAAACTAGTTAAACTATTTAGCAATATAGTAAAAGAAAGAACTTTAAGAAGTTAAAGATATTAGAAACATAGAAATACTTAAAACACCCCTCTAGTAAAAAAAAGATACTTAAATAACTTAAAAATAATATTATTCTTCCTACTATAAAAGGAGAGGGTTAATAAGAGTAATAAAATTATTTAAAAAAACTTCTTATAAAATATAAATAAAAGGTTTAATTAGTTATACTTAAAAAAGCTAGTTTATAGGTAAAACTCTCGAAACTAGAGAGGTATATTAGGAATAATAAACTTAAGAGGCACAATTTATACTAATTAAACCTTGGATACTAGTACTATCTCCACAAGCCTCGCCTTACTTGAACTACTCAAAATAGAGCCTCGCGCGGCGCGCGTGGCCACGTTTAGTTGCCAGAATACACACCAGATTTTGCTCCCTAATGACGTGCAACAGGTCGCCAGTAGGGTGCGGAGGGCACACGGCCACGTATGCCGCATGCGTGCGGAGGCATACGGCCCGAGCGCGGTAGCGCATGCCATGTGGCATGGCGTTACCGATACTATCATATTAGTAACTACTTCGTATTCCTGATCCCTATTTATAGCCTCTATTACACCTTAGACCTGCGGAAGTGTCTTCTTGAGAGGTGGTTTGCTAAGTAACAAGCTGCTTCTTCGTGACACGGGGCTGCTACCCGGGTATACTGGGATTTTGAGCTTTGCTGTGTAGACGATGTCGCTGAAGGCTACAAGAAAACAGATACGCGGCACTTTTAATGAATAATGGTAAACCGAGAAACGGATACAGATGAGGTGTTGAATTTTGGGAATCTTGGAATCTTGTTCCCCTTATCCCCTAAATTAGAGTAATCGGATAACCTGATAATAACCTATCGGTAACGCCATGCCGCAAGGTATACGTTAACGCCTGAGGCGTGTACGCCTCTATAGGTAATTCGGCATATATGTCTATACGCCCCATAGGTATAGGGTATACGTAGCTGTATACCCTTATACCCCCCCCTAGTAATACCCGTTACTAGCTATAGCTAAGTACTATAGTAGTAGTAAGCAACTACTATACTATAGATCTAGAGCTTTATATACCTATATATAAACATATAATATAATAATAATAACAATAAATACTAGACCCTTTTACACCTATATAACGAGATTATATATAATATATATTACTTTCTAGATAAACTAATACTAATTAGTAATAAACTTATCCATTACTACTATACTATAGATTAGCAAAGTTTTTACGCGAGAAGAAACGATTACGAACCCCTACCTAAAGTCTATATAAGGCGAGATTATAAGTATTAACTTAGATATTTTATAAATATTACCTTTATCTTTATCCCTAGTAAAGCACCTTTAAATTAATATACTAACTTTACTCTACAAAATACTAAAAAAGTAAACTTAAAAAACACCCTTTAATATATACTAGAAAGTATTCAATAAATATAATACCTTTTAAAATACTACTAGATACCTATAGTATATAAGATTTATAGTATTTTATATTTCCTATACTTAAGAAACCTATATAATATCTCAAAAACCCTATATCTTCTCAAAAATTATCCCTTTTTTAATACTCCCCTTATTAATATATCTAAACTATACCTTAATCTAAGTATTAAAATAAACCCTAGTATACTAATAACTTAAATAATAGCCTAGATAACTCTAGGTAACAAATATATAATCTTAGACTAGCTTGAATTATTTGTCAATATAGATCTATTTAGAAAACCCTTTAAAATTAACTATAATAACCTCACATAAATAGATATTAAAGCTATTACTACTTTTATAGTATTTTACATCTCCTAATATAAATATCTAGAGATCTATAGATATAAGCTTTTTAACTATTTTAAGATAGATTTCGATAAGTAACTTATAATAATATAGTAATTTATCTATAAGTATATTATCTACTACTTCTAAGACTTCCTTATTAATTACAAGATTAAAATCAATAAATTAAGAGAGAAAATCTATTTAGTACTATACTAACTTACTTAGAATAAATACTTTATCTTCTAAACCCTTAATAAGATTAATAAGATAAAAAAGCAGACCTTAAGTTTTAAGACTAATATTAAGAACTATTCTAAGTAAATTAATAACTTCTTTGAGGTAGAAGATATTAAGATATTTTCCTATACTATTAAACCTAAAAGTATAACTATAATACCTATAATTAATACCTAGTTAATATCTAAAAGCCTCACGTGATATACCTAGTAACCTTAACTATTTATATAAGATACCTAGCTTCCTCTACTACTTATATATAGTATATAACTTCTACTATTACTAGTAGGACTACTAATCCCCAGGTAGTATAGTATAGTAAACTCCCGCTACTAGGAGAATAGTATAGAGACCCCTTATTAGTAAGAAGTATGCCGAGATAATAGTAATATATAGTATCCCTATCCTAAATATTACTCCTATACTTTCCCTATTCCCCTATTTAAAAACTTATTTACTAAATATACTATAGACTTTATAAAATTATATAATAAAAGTATAAAATATAGTAAAGGCTTATATAATATTCTTAAAACTAAAATTAATATTTTTTATAATTATTATTTTAAACTTAATATCCTATAATATATATAAGCTAGAATATTCTCTATTATATTAAAAAATCAAACTTTTAATTTTTATTTTAATAACCTTATATACTATAGCTAAAACCTTAACTTTAATCAAATAGTTATATATATTTAAGAATACTTCGAAAATAATAAAATCTACTAGATTTACCTCTCTAACTAGTAAAATACTACTCTTAGGAATATAATAGCTAAGACCCCTAATTAGAATAAAAAAGGAATATTTAAGATATTTATTATAAAGCTTACTAATTTCTAGAAAGTATTCAGGGCTAACTAGTATACTAATAATACCCTCTATAACTAACTTATAAATATATACTATAGTATACTAGAATACTAGTTAGTACTTTTTAGCCCTATACTAATTTCCTAGAATCTCTATAACTAGTTATANAACTAGTTATACTTAGCTATAAATAATACTATAGTACTCTAAAAATCGTAATATTTTCAGAGTACTAGAAACAATAGTAATATGCCTAAGGAGTAGTTTTAGACTAATTGTATATATAATACGCCTCAAGGCAATACTCAAAATTACAGCTATACTCCTAATTACTCTATACTACTTTAGAGTAGATATTATTTTCCCCTAACTTCTATATATACCTATACTAATAAGAAATACTATATATATAATAAAATAGGTTACTAGTTAATAAAGTATACCTTTAAGGAGTAGTATATTTTATATAATAAATATAAGTTAACTACTAATCTAATAGCGTATATTTAAATAGTATATTAAACTTTTCTCGCTAAATATAAAAGTATTAATAGCCTCAATAATAACTTCTAAGTATTCTTAAGAGATAATAAATATAAGGAGCTTATTATTTAGTATTAGATATAGTATAACCTTGAGGACTATATTCCTATTACTTCTATAATATCTAATATTCCTAAGTAGTTCTTTATAGTATATTTTAATAAATATCTTACTACTATAAATAGAAGCAAAATTACTCGAATCTTCTAAGATCAAGTAGCCTTATATACTTTTACTAAGTTAAATACTACTATTCCTAAGATTACTAAGAATACAGATATAGCTCCTATGTCTACCTTTATACTTAAGGGCTATTACTTATCTACTATTTTTCAAGGGATTTTACTTAACTTAAGTGCTACTAGTTTCTTAACTATTAAATATTTCTAGTTTATAGCTTTCTAGTAAATAGTTAACCCTTCTATAACCCTTATACTTCTATAAAGTAAACTAGTTATAATCTACTTTAGTAGTACTATTTTATTTATAATATTTAGAATAGTTAATATTCTTATACTACTTAGTATTATTATGTTTTATATAGTATTATATAATACCCTTTTCTTACTCTACCTCGTAGATATAGATTACTTTAGTATAATATTTAATAATATATATAATAAATTATACTAGAATAAGAAAGTTATGTTTATTATTTGAAAATAGAAGTATCTATAGATACTCCTTAATAAAGAGAAGATACTTGTTTCTATATACCTCATAGAGTTAGAGATATAGAGATTTTATTATTGATTTAGATACCTAGCTATAGTATACTTCTACGATATCTTTACTAAAATAGGATATCCTGTTAAATACTATACTTTTAAAGCTCTTGAATAGTACTGCTACTAGTACTAGATATATAGTACTACCCCTTCCCGCTTTTATTTTACTATATAAAAAGATATTAAATTTAACTTTAAAATTATGGTTAATATTATCTATATCAATAACTATCCTATACTCTATATTATTAATACTACTATAGTATTTAATACTACTTGATTTTTACTTAATATATTAGCGAAAATAACATAGGAAGCCCTTAAGGTATACTAGATTAACTCTTACTAAAGCCCTCTAGATTTTATTACTACTAATATAAGAATAATTTTTCAATCTAAAGAGTTTAGATTAGAGGTAAAAGCTATAGGATTAATAGTTTAAATAATGCCTATTAAAGTGTATAATAGTATTAGTAAAGTCAAATATTACTATACTTTCTTCTACTAAGTATACGAGATTTATTATAATAAAGCTTTTATAGTAACTCAAGAGGTATCCTTTTAGGCGGTATATAAGGTAATTAACAATATTACTAGGCTAAATAGCTTTATACTTATATTACTTGTTTTTAGTATATATTTGCGTCTTATAGATAACTCTGCTTTTTCCCCGGATATTATTACTTATGCTTATGCTGTTCGGAAGGTAATAGAAGTAATCTACTATATTTATACTAAATATACTATTAATATAGCTTTAGTAATATATAATAGCTTTAATATTTTATATATAGTAATTTTCTTATTTTAGTTTTTTATATATATATAGCGAGAGAAATATAATTAGTAAAACCTATTTCGCTTTATTACTATTTATAATAAGATATATATTCTCGAATTCCCCTAAAGTTTTCAAGAATTTTGAATTATAACTATAAAACTATACTTTAAAGATAACTAAATACTCCTACCTAAATTATTAATAGCAATATCACTAAATACTAGTAATTACTTTATATATATCCTAGATCCTAATACTAAAGCCTTTACTAGAAATCTAATATTACCGAGAGATATATACTCCTATAGCGGTATCCTAATTTCGTCTATTATTATCCCTAAAAAGCCCCGGAATACTTATTAGATACTACTAAATATTATTACTATATATAATAGTAACTCTACTATTATTAGTAATAATCCTTTATTTCCCTAAATTATTAGTAATTTCTATAATATACTTTTTAACCTTCTAAGATAGTCTATTACTACTCTAGCTTAGAGATTTAATTATAAGCTTTATTTTATAATATACTTTATAGCTAAAGAATAGTTAGATATAGCTCTCTCCCTCACCTTCTATAAAAAAGTATTATTATAATACTAAGTCTACTATTTAAAGAATTAATTAAAAAAGAAATTAAAAGCATTATTACTAATAGTATTATCAAGATTATTAAGTTTAACCCTATCCTCTATAAAAGTTATAAGTATTTCAAGTTATATATTATTAATAAGATTAAAAATAAACATATAAATAAGGTATACGAGAAGTCGCGCCTTATTATCTAAAACTTTAATAATAATAATAAGTTCGAAATATTAACATAATTACTAATAATCTAATAAAGCAACTAATAGTTAATTTTAGCTATAGCCTTAGCTCTCCTCTAGCATAAAAGCATAATAATATAACTTCGAAATATTATTTAAACCTATACCTAAGCTAAAACAGAACTTATAAGGTATATTATAGTTAACTTACTATCCTATTTTAAGGGGTAATATTCTCTAGATTCTATAATAATTATTATTAAGCTATTATATAGCCTCGCCGAGGCTAGTACTTACTAGTAGGTAACCTATTCTAAGTATTATAAAGAGTAGTTATAAATAGAGATATTTATATATAACCTATACTTCTTTATCTTATATTATACTAATAATAACTTTAGCCTTATAAGTATATAAACTATTAATACCCTTAGCTTCTCTAATACTACTTTCTTATACTATAAAGATAAGGAACTCTAAAAGGCTTTATTCAAAATAAAGCTAAAAATAACTTTTATAGTAATTACTTTTCTAGCGTTTAATAGAGGTATCTTAAACCTTGATAGTAATATCCTCTACCTATACTAAAAATACTAAGGGTAAAAACTAGTATTCCTTAATACCTATACTATACCTAAAGTACTTAAAAAAGTATATATCAAATAATATATATAGGGAGTATACCTTACTTCGATATACTAACCTAAAATATTATTTAATTTCTTATGTATTATATAAGAGTAATAACCCTTAGCTAATAATACTATTATTCTAAATAAATACCTTAAGTAGTAAATTAAGTACTTTAACTATAACCTTAATTTTATATTACTTAACCTCTTAAAAATATACTTCTATACTTTTATCAACAGCTTTTTTACTAATAATACTAATCTCTTATTTTAACTAGGATTCGCGATAATCCTAAGCTAATAGATAATATTTAGTAATAGCTAGTTTAACTTCTATAGTAACCTTATCTATTACTCTTCTATTAAAAATAAAAGAATTACTAGGAGTATACTTATTTTAGAGATTTACGCTATAGTAGCTAGTATAGACTTCGTATATACTATTACTATAATACTTAAGAAGATCCTCAAATACCGAAACCTCTTTTATATCCTAATAATTATCTATACTAACTTATATTTATTCTATAAATACTTTATAAAGCTTAGTACTACTAAAGAGAAGTACTTAATAATCGATATTATAGTATTAAAATAGTTATATAAGTAACGAGAACTCTATAAAATATAATAGATTAATAGAGATAATAATATTACTAATACTTTCACAAAAAGTATACTAAACTATGCCCTCAAGAGATTTATTAATTCAAACTATATAACTATTCAAATAGAAAGATAGGTAACTCGAGCAGAGTAGACAATACAGGTATTTAGATATTATTAGGTAAAAGGCAAAAAAATCACTTTTAATACTATTTTATACTTGTTATCTATACTGTTTTAACAGCGTTTTTAGCACATAATTACAGCATTTTTAGTACTAGCTTTTATATATAAATAGAGGCATATAAGGCGTATAGCAAAAGAAAGAGTTGCTAGTATTAGTAATACTATACTACAAGGTATGCGTTAACGCCTGAGGCGTGTACGCCTCTATACGTAATTCAGTATATATATCTATATACCTTATAAGTGTAGGGCATATATAGCCGTATACCCTTATACCCCCCCCTAGTAATACCCGTTACTAACTATAGCTGAGTACTATAGTAGTAGTAAGCAACTGCCATACTATAGATCTAGAGCCTTATATACTTACGCGTAAGCATGTAATGTAACAATAATAACAACGAATACTAGACCCTTTTGTACCCGTATAACGAGATCACGTACAGTATACGTTACCTTCCGGATAAACCAACATAACCCCTCTATATTAAGCTGAGAGTCTTATATATAGTAGGCTATATTGAGTTAGTAATAGATCTTATTATTTGTTAGGAATAATATAGTTAAGAGGTATATACTTAAGAGGTAGAGTTTATACTAAGTAAACTTTAAATACTAGTATTATTTATATAGGCTTTATTTTATTCAATTACTTTTACTTTATATTTGGAATAATATCTAAGCTTTTTACTTTATATATAGATTTAACTATAAATTTTACTTAATAATAGTATTTATACTAATACTAGTTTATAACTAGTTAAAATAGTAATGAAATTACTTATTATTATAGATAATTATAGTCCTAGTTCTAATATTTAATCTTATAGTAGTAAAAAACCTTATAGTAATAGTTGGGGAAAACTTTATTAAAACTAAGGTTTAATATATATAGTGAAAAGTAATTACTAAAATTATAAAGTNATTCGTACTAATACCAGCTTATAACTAGTTAAAATAGTAATATAATTACCTATTATTATAGATAATTATACCCCTAGTTCTAATATTTAATCTTATAGTAGTAAAAAACCTTATAGTAATAGTTGGGGAAAACTTTATTAAAACTAAGGTTTAATATATATAGTGAAAAGTAATTACTAAAATTATAAAGTTAAGAACTTCTTTAAATTTCTTAAAAATAAAATAAAATAAAATGTTTATTTTCAGATATAAAAGCTAAGTATTCTGTAATGTATTATTTTTCTATAACTTTAATTTTTATCATAGCACTGAAATCTCCTTGAAATCTATATAATTACTTATAAAACATAATTATAAGATAAATATAAAAATATCTAGTTATAACTATTATGTTAAAAGTATTAATATATTGGATTAGGCTTTTATTATAGAATACTATAGAAAGCTCGGGATTCTAATAGATATTTACTAACGATTTCCTACTAGAAATTACTAGGATCTCCTATTAGAAATTACTAGGATTTCCTTAGGGATATTTCTAGGATTTCTCTAAGATTTCCTTAAAGAAATACTATAGAAATCTAGGTAAATTCTAGATAGAAAACTTACAGAATTATTAGTTTTTATACTATTATTTTACTAGTACTAAAATATAATAATTGATAGTATAATTTACTTTTTATTATCAGGACTTCAGTTTGTTCCAAAAATAACTAATTAATATAGCTAGAGAATATTAAATTAATAATAGAACTTTAATACTAGTAATTAATAAGATATTTTATATTTACTAAAAGGTTATACTACTAAGATTATACTAGAATCAGTAGATAGTAAATAAAGCTAATACTATAATTACTTAACTAGTTTAATTTACTTTACTATT
Source organism: Colletotrichum trifolii (assembly GCA_004367215.1). Classification (NCBI taxonomy): domain Eukaryota; kingdom Fungi; phylum Ascomycota; class Sordariomycetes; order Glomerellales; family Glomerellaceae; genus Colletotrichum; species Colletotrichum trifolii. The sequence continues at coordinate 24,889 of RYZW01000443.1, forward strand.
AAATTTATTTTAAGTAAATTGAATAATTGTTATATATAATATAGATATACTTTTATTTCAAGGATATTTATTATAATACGAAAATAAATTACTAGAATTAGTATTAGAAGCTTTTTAAGCTTATCCCGTTCTATTTATTATATGCTAATTCCTAGATATTTAGATAAAACAGAAATACAAGTTTAAACTTTAACTATAATAATTTATTAATAAAAATCTTAATTATTATAATACTAGAATAAGATTAATATTTTGAAAAATACTATTTACTATAGAAGATAACTATAAAGTCCCAAACTAAAATAGTTACTATAATATATTATTACTAATATATAATTAAGTAGATTATTACTAAGTCTTAAATAAAGAAGATAAAAAGTTTAATCTTCTAAAAGACTAAAGACTTTTAAAACCCCTTAACTAGACCTAGGAAACCTAAGTAATCCTCTTCTACCTTAATCCCCTCTTAGTAAAATAACTTTCTTTCTTACTTTTCTCGTAAAACGTATTTAACTATAAATATTAATTCTAACTCCCCTATTTCTTAGACTATTATTTATATTTAGAACAAAAAACCTAGGAATCCCTAGAGAATTAGTAAATCCCTAAACTCTAATTTAGGTTAATATAAAATCCAAAAATAAATTTAATCTATTAGGATATATTCTTTATTCATAAGATAACTAAAATAATGTTTTAATATCTATTAATAAGTATAATAAACTTATATTAGAAGTTGCGAAATACTAGGAACTAACAGGGAATATTCTAATAGTAAGAGAAATACTTTTAAATCTAAATCTAGTATAATAAAATCTAGTACTTTAACTAGAACCTCCTTCTAATCTACTTCTTAATCTATCCATAGATCTACTTACTAATCTACTTTTTTCTCTTTTTCTAAATCTAAATAATTATTAGAGATTTTTAGTTATTCTTTATTCAATATATGGAATATTATGGCTAGTAAAAAGAAGAAGTAGAGGTAGTACTAGGTATCAATTAGGGTTACTACTAAGATTACTACTAAGATTACTACTAAAATTACTAGTAGTAATAAAAGAAGAAAATAATTTAAAATCTAATTTACTAGATAAACTATTTAAGGAACTACTAAAGATTTAAGAATTTAAATTAGAAGAAGTTAGATTTTTTGATTTCCTTAATAGATATAATATTTCTAGAGAATTCTTTATAGAAAATACCAAGGAAATCTATATAAGTATTAAATAATCTCCTAAAATAGTAAAGTTCTATATAGATAACTCTAATTATTATAAACTAGCTATTACTAAGAATATATTATAGTATTTCTATAGAACTATTTATAATTAGTACATAATAGATCTAATTAATAACTAAGAATTAGCTTTTTAATACTACTAATATAAATTAGAAGATTAGATTACTTTTTTAAGAATAAGATTTAAAGTACTTATTTAGGCTACTAAATAGGAATTTAAAAAAGTTTTCTATACTATAGATAATATCTATAATAAGCTAGACTTATAAATATTTACTACTAAGGTTATAAGTCTTATAAAATAAGCCTAATAATATAAATTGGAAATTCTTAGAGTTATCTATACTAAATTAGATTTAAATCTTATAGTAGGAATCCTAAGACTTAGATTAGGTATAAAAAGAGACTAATAAATCGAATTCCTAGTAAAATACTAAGATAAATAAATAAGAAATATAATTTCTAGAAAATAGAAAAACCTAGGAAGAAAACCTATATAAAAATAATAGATTAAACCTTAAAATACTATAAGTTAAAATAATAGATCTACAAATTAATTATATAAAATATAAACTAGCTTATTAAATTAATTTTCAAACTTAACCTATTTTAATTATTATACTATATAGCAAAGGAAATGTTCTATTATATCAATTAGTCAAAAGGTAAACTTTCTAGTAATATAGAATTCCTATTTATTAGTAAGAAATAGATTAGGTTTAGAAGAAAATATAATTAATCTAAAAGAATAAGCTAAGATATTAAAAAAAGAAAAGTTACTTATAATTAATATTTAAAGCCTAATCTAACTAATAAAACTAGTACTTAGAATTTTATAAATATTTAAATAACTAACCTAGATAACTAAATTAATTATAAAATTAAAAGAGATATAGAAGAAGAATCTCAGTAATAAAATAATACCTATAATATAGATAATTATTATAAACTATCCTTAAACTCTAATAATAATATTTTAGAATTTATAGTAAAAGATATTAATTTTATTTCTAATAGATATGTATTAAGTAATCATTAGGAATTACTAGAATATTAAAACAATTTCTTTATTTCTGTAAAATATCCTATTTATAATAAACCTATAAATACAAAATATAAGGAAAAAGAATAATATTATGAAGATTATTGAAAAAACGTTAAGTTTTCTTAGGATAATAGTTTACTAGAATCGAAACCTCTTTTTACTATAATGTTTTTAGTTACCTTATATGAAAATACCTATACCTATATTAAGATAAGAAATGCGCTAAATAAGATAGCATTTAATATATATATTAATATAAGAGTTATAAGATATTTTATTTAAAAACATATACTCGATTAACTACTAAGCTATTAATTTAACTTAGACTTAATTATATAGTTATTAAAAATAGGATCCTTATAAATAATAGGATAAGTAATATTTTTAATATTCTATTAAGGAATGATTAATAATTCTTTAAAGTAGTGAAACTTAATATTAAAGCTTAGGTAATTAATAAACTTAATACTAGAATCCTATTTAGTCAAGAATTCAATATCCTAAATAGAGTTAATATTCTTAATACTAAAAGAATTATTATAATTACTCTATATTAAAGCCTCGAAATCCTAGTATAAGTATATATAAAGAGAATACTTAATACTTATCTAGTAAAGTTAGCTAGGAGCCTAATAATTCCTCTAAAAACCCTAGTATATATCCCGGTTAATACTTTATAAGGTTTAAAACTAATATACTTATATTCCGACCTATTTATAATAGTATAATTAATATAGTAATAGGTTAATAATTTTTAGTAGCTATATATAACTATTTATTAAATAGTTAGAAAGTCATAAAGAACCAAAAAATCAGATATATTTCTATTAATAATTATAAGGAAATAATAATCTATAATCTAAATAAAAACGAAATTTCACCTTTTAATTGTTTTAACAGCGAAGACCTTTATTTAACTATTACTAATCAGTTATATTAAAACTGAAAACTAGGTTTGAAATTTAACTCTAATCGAAATACTATTTTTACTTTATAAGAAATAACGATTTATAATTATTTAAAGAAGTTTATTTAAAAGATCTTAAAAATTATTACTAAATACTTAATCTTTTAGAAACTAGAAAGATAGATTAATATAGAGGAATATGAAAAAGTCACTATACTATTAATAGAACATTATTATAAAAAATAAATTATGTAATATCTATATCTAGTTAGCTTAGAAGATTAGAAGTTTCTAGATAAAAAACTCAATAGAGTATATAAAAAAAGCTAATTTAAATAAGTCGATTTATATATAACTTTTAGAGTACTAATTTCTATAGTTTAGAGAATAGTAAATAGAAAGAAAAAAGTATAAATAGTTATAGATTTAAAAGTAATTAATAAAATTACTATTCTAGATATCTATCCTATACTACTCTAATTAGAAATGATATATAAAGTCCGCGGGAAAGAATTTATAATAGTAATTAATACTAAGTAATATTTTTACTAAATACTAATTATTAAGAAATACTAAGAAAGATTAATAATTATTAGCTATGAGGGATAGGGAAAACTTATAGTAATACTAATAGGATTCAGGAATTTACTAGCGTATACCTAACGATTTGTAAATAAATTCTTTTAACTATACTAAATTTTCGCCTAGGTATTTATTAATAATATAATTATTACTTTAGAAACTATAGAATAATACTACTAGTAACTAGATATAATTCTTAGATTATTTGACTATTATAATTTTAGATTCTTAGGAGATAAGTATTTTATTAGATTCTTTTTAGTTCAGCAATTAGGTTTTAAAGTAAATATCTTTAAACTTTCTAATACTAAAAACTAGATATAAAGTTTAAAAGATATTAAGTTTCTAAAAGTCCTAGTAGTTTTAGAGAAATAAATTAGTATAACAAGATACTTATAGTATTTTATACTAAGATATATATCTAAGATTAAGTTGTTTTAAGATTGGAAAATAAAACTACTATTACTAAGATATAAGTAAAGAATTACTATTAGGTAAATATGAAAATACTATTATATAAAAATAACTCTTAAGCTAATATGAGAAAAAAAAGATAGTTTTAAAATATTAAATTAGTATTTACTATAGAAACTACCTTAATTTACTATAATCTAAACTAAAGACTATCTATTTAAATTAATACTTTATAAGAATATAGATATAGTACTTCTTTATTCTATATTATAGATAAAGAAAAGAACTAGAAACTTAGAGAATAAATACTATATACTTTAGTTTAACTAATCGTATATATAAGTTAAGTATTTATAAATATTAAAATAAAATACTAGTTTACTAAACTTGCAATTACATACTTAGTCTAGACTATTTGAAAAATAAGAATTCTAATTTAATTAGTTATGAAAACTATATTAATTATATTAATAGATTATATTTCTATTCTAAGTATAATAGTATAGAGAATATGATTTATAATTAATAGAAGAAAAATTAATTTATAGTTTATTTTAGTAGTAGAATACTTTTTATAATTTTAACTAGAATACTATTATATCCCTAGAAATACTAATATTATCCTAGATATACTCTATAGGATATAAATAAATTAAAAACTAATTTTAAGGGAAAATAAATTAGATAAAATATAGAATAATTAAATTATATATACTATAATAGAAATTAGATAAGATAAAACTACTAAGAAAGTATTTAGGAAAATATATTATACTAACATTAGATTTAATAAGATTTATAAATAATTATTATAATTAAAAGATTTAGATAGATTACTTTTCGAACTTAATAATAGATTTTTGTACTATATTAAATATTTAGAATAAAGAGAATTAAATATTTTTAATATTATAACTAGATAATTTATTAAGGTTTTAGATAAAAATAACTCTGACTAAAAAAACAAGAAAATGTAGTATAATATATTATTAACATATATAATCATATAACTTACCAAGAAAATCGCGGAATATATTAAGTATTACTTAACTTGTAATCTTTTACTAAAATTAAAGAATAAAGCTCTTAGGAGAACTCTAATTTTCAATATATCTACTAATATTATTTTATGTTATAGCTATAGATTTTATTATAAGTTTTCTTAAAGTATTATTAGATTTTTCTTTTTAGAAATTCGAAGAATTCTTATTATATAGCTTACTAATAATAGTCATAGATAAATTCTCTGAAATAATACTTCTGATTCTAGGATGTACTACTTATATATTAATAGATTAGGTAAAACTCCTTTTCTAGTTTTTTTATATAAGAATCTAAGGAATTCCTAAAGTAATTATTTCTAATTATAATCTAAAATTCTTATTATAATTCTAGAAACAAATATAGAAAACCTTGGATACTAAGCTTTACTTCTTAATAACTTATTACTTATAAACTTATAAGCTTTCTAAATAGAAAAACTAAATAATAGAAATAATAATCTATATATTTATCTTAGAAAACCTAGAAAACCTATAAACTAATCCTTTTATATTAATATATTTTTCACTTAATAATAATTTAATAAATACTAAATCTAACTCCCTGAATATATTCCTTTTTAGATATAAGCTTAACTTATTTCTTAACTTATTTCTAGAAATAAATATAATTATTTGATATAATATTACTTAGGATAAAATATCTTTTTCAATTATATAAGTATAAATACTTATAAAAGTTACGTTTAACTATAAGTATAAACTAGTTATATTTATTTTAGGAGATTATATATATTTCTAATTTAGGAAAAGCTACTAATTACTTAGAAACTAATTAGTAAAAACTTTATTTCTAGGAACTAGACTAATTAAAGTACTAGAATAAGTTAGAAAACTCGCTTATTACCTAGGTTTACTACTAGTTATAAATATTTACTTTATAAATTTAATTATTTATTTAGTTCTCATTACTAATTTCACTAAAGACTTATATAAATATATAATAATATATACTACATATATAGAAATCGATAATATATATAAGGACGAATTCAAAGATCTATTCTAATATTATAAGATAGAAAGAATTTTAGAGAATAAAGTAATATAAATAAGAAAAGTAAAACTTAGGATTGAATATTTTATTAAATAGAAAGATTAACCTAGTATTTATAATATATAAATAGATACTAATACTATAGAAATAGAAGAAATAGTTAAGGAATTTGAGGATATAGAAATATAAAAGAATAGTTAATTAAGAAAATTAAAAAAGAATAAAGAACTATTATTAGACTAATACTAGATACGTATTCTAGGAAAATAGCTAGATAAGGTTAGGAATAAAACTATAAAAAGAAAACTAAGATAATATATTTCTAACTAATCTTAAGAAGAATTAATTACTAATAAAGAATCTACGAAATCTCTAGGATATTAAAAAGCTCTAGAGTTAAGAAATTACTAAGAAATTGAGAAATAATTAAATAGGAAAGAATAACTAGACTTTATTTAAAATTATAGTATCTTTTTTAGAAACTTATAATAGATAGAATCTAGTACTATTTACTAGGATAATAATATATTTAGTAACTATACCCTAAATAACCTACTAGATTAGTTATATACTTTTTTCTTATTATAAAAAGCTTTTTTTACACTTTTTCCAATATAACAAATACTAGAAAAACACTACTGTTAATATCTAAGATAAAAGTAGATATTTTCCTCGTCTATTAGTATCTTAAGTCTTTTTACTTATTATATATTTTATTACTTCTTTATATACTTAATTAGGAGGGACCGATAGCTCGTTCTCTACTACAACTATTAGTAGATATATTGCCCCCTGAAGTATAACTTCAGCCCTCCTACCCCCCCTACTAACTATTATAGCTAGTTCCTAGTAAAGCTAAGGCTAAACTCCTTATAACTATAGCTAGTATACTTACCCCGTATCACCTTTTTAAATAATAAATAACTAATAACTCCTTCCACGATAACCTTATACCTTTATACCCTTATAGCTACGCATAATTTAAATATCTCGAGATATTTAATTACTACTAACTATACTCTATTTAAACATTCATTATAAACTTAATATCTATAATCTTAACATCCCCTAAACTAAGCCTTACCTACCCCCAAGACGAGATTTTATACTACTAATATAAAAGGTCTCTATTATTAAAATAAGTTAACTTATAATTTCTATATAAGTATAGCAAGACTTAGTTTACTCTTATTAGTAAATAATTTTAATATATTAAGTATAGCTAATTTATGAATAATACTCGTATAGATATAGATATTTCTAGTATAGCTAGATAGTTTTTAAAACCTCTATAATTATATTACTATAATATTCTAAAGTATCTGATAACTAGTATTATA
>RYZW01000444.1:0-34096 GCA_004367215.1 Colletotrichum trifolii
ATATCTATAATTACTAACTATACTATAAAGTTTAGTAAAAGTACTTTAAGATAAAATATATACTCTCAGGGGACTTTATAGCTAATAACCTTATAAAGCTTCTCTAAAATTACTAGTTTAGTACTTTTATTACTCAAATTGATATAATAAATTAATTATACTACCTAAAATTATAGTAAAAAGAGAAACTTCGAGATATTAGGGGTACTAGAAACCCTATACTTAAAATACCCCCTAGTAAATAAGAAATACCTAAATAATTTAAAAATAATACTATTCTTCTTACTATAAAAGTAGAAGTTTAATAAAAATAATAGGGTTATTTAGAGTACTTCTTATAAGATATAAATAAAGTATTAATAGTATTATTCAGAAGCCAGCTTATAAGTAAAGCCTTCGAGGCTAGAAAGGTATATTAGGAATAATATATTTAAGTAATAGAGTTTTCACTAGAAGAACCTTAACTATAATACTATCCCTACTAAACCTCGCTTTACTTAAACCACTCAAAATAGAACCTTATATAATATACTTAGCTATATTTAGTTACACACAATACACACCAGATTTTACCCCCTAATTACATACAACAATTATAAAATACTTAGTTTTTTTAAGCATTCTATTTTTTCAAAAAGTAATAAAAATACTTAACTTTAGTATTAAGTAGTTATTTTTAGCTATATATACTAAGCCTTAACTTGGAAAAAACTTTTCTTATATAGATTATTATTATAGAGTCTTTAATTACTATTAAGCTAAATATTAGAACTAGAAATATAATTATTTATAATAAAAAGTAATTTTATTACCATTTTAACTAGTTATAAGCTAGTATTAGTTCAAATCCTATTATAAGGTAAAGTCTTTAGTTAAGTCTGTATATAAGATAAAAAGCTTAGATACTATTCTAGGTATAGAGTAAAAGTAACTACATACTGTTTTAGTAATTATAAAGTATCTTATCTATTAGTTATTATACTAGATCTAGATAGCTAGGCAAAACCTATATATTTTACTTTTACTAAATATATTTATCGTAAAGTTTACTTAAAATTATTAGTACTACTATACTTTATAGTATATACTACTATGTATAGTATATATACCTCTTTATATATATAATATATATAATTATATACCTCTATATATATATAATATATATAGCTATATACTTCTATATTTTATTGGTAATACTTATTACTAGCTATAACCTAGTATTATAATAATTAATAAATAATTACTATCCTATAAATCTAGAGTTTTATATAGTTATATATAACTTTATAATAGAATATTTGTAATGGTAAATACTAGAACTTATTTATATGTAAATAATAAGATTATATATAATATATAATTATTCTTTATTAAATAAACTAATACTAATTAATAATTAACTTATTTATTACTATACTATAGATTAGTAAAGTTTTTCATACTCAAAAATAACTATAAGCTTTTTATTTCAAGCTTATATAAAGTAAAAGATTATAAGTATTAATTTTGATATTTTAGATATATCTCTTTTTACTCGAACTTTTTATTAGAAACCTCTAAATTATATATTAATCGTTTTATTAAAACTATTCTCAAAGAATTCACTCTATATTTGTAAAACTATTTAGCAAAATATATTCTATAAAATACTAAAAAAGTAAATTTGAATAATACTTTTTAATAGTAAACAGAAAATATTTAGGGAGAAGCTAATAGCCTGCTCTCTACTACGACTTTTAGTAGATACATTACCCCTTAAAGTATAACTTTAGCTTTCTTACCCCCCTACTAATTACTATAGCTAGCCCCTAGTGAATCTGAAACTAAACCCCTCATAGCTATAATAGCTAGTATACCTACCTTATATTAACTTATTTAATAATAAATAACCGATAATTCCTTCTATAACAATCTCACACCCTTATACCTCTATATTTTTATAATTATATATAATTTAAAAATCTCGAGATATTCAATTCCTACTAACTATAAATACTCTATTCGAATATTAATTACAACCTCGATATCTATAACCTTAATATCACCTAGAATAAATCTTATTTATTCTTAAGAGAAGACTTTATACTATTAATATAAAACTTCTCTACTACTAATATAAGCTAATTTATAATTTCTACATAAGTATAGTAAAACTTAGAACTAATATAAAAATTCTCTACTACTAATATAAGCTAACTTATAATCTCTATATAAATATAGTAAGACTTAGCTTATTCTTATTAATAAATAATTTTAATATATTAAGGTTAGCTAATATATAGATAATACTCATATAGATATGGATATTTCTAGTATAGTTAAATAGCTTTTAAAGCCCCTGTACTTATAGTATTATAATACTCTAAAATATCTAGTAATTAGTATTATAGTAAAATATTAATATTAAAGTATTATCTAATTAGTACCTAATCTCTAATATTATTAGCTTAGTATAGTAGCTTATAAGATAACTAGATAATTTCCTTTCTAATATTTATAAGCTATCTTTTAATCATAATATTTACAATAATTTTATTAAAACCTAGTCTAATATATTAATAGTTTTAGTTAGATATCTCTATATTAATCTCATAGTTCTTTTCTTATAAATAGCTACATAGATTTCGAGGAGAATTTACTTTTATTATAAAAGTTATAGAAAAGAAATAGATTATAGAATACCTAACTCTTACGTCTCAAAATAAGTATTCTATTTTATTTTATTTGTTAGAAGTTTAAAAACATTCTTAACTCTATAACCTTAGTAGCTTTTTTTAGCTATATATATTAAACCTTAGTCTTAATAAGACTCTCCTTATATAGACTATTACTACGAGGTTTTCTATTATTATAGGGTTAAATATTAGAGCTAAAAGTATAATTATTTATAATCATAGGTAATTTTAGTACTATTTTAACTAGTTATAGGCTAGTGATAGTATAAATACTATTATTAAGTAAAATGTATAATTAAATCTCTATATAAGATAAATAGCTTAGATACTATTCCAGGTACAGAGCAAAAGTAACTAAATAGAGAATATTTAATAAATATAATAGCGGTTTGAGAATATTACTAAGCTTTGATAATATATAACATTTATAGTATCGTATATTTCCTATATTTCAAAGACTTATATAATATCTCGAAACTTTTATCTTTTTGGGAAAACTTTCCTCTTCTTAAAAACCTTTTTTTCTTTTTATTAATATATCTAGATTTCGCTTAAAATTAAGCTTTAGATTAGGTTTTATTATAGTAATAGTTTAAGGAATCCCAAATAATAACTATTTCATACTAGAGAAATTTAAATTATATATTAATATAGATCTCTCTAGAAAACCTTTCACAATTAACTATAATAGTTTTATAGAAATAAATACTAACAATACTACTACTTATATGGTATTTTATATCTATTAATATAATTTCCTAAATATTTATAATTATAAGGTTTTTAATTACTTTAAGATAGATTTGAAGAGGTAGTTCATAGGAATATAATAATTTCCTAATAAATATATTATCTATTAGTTTTAGGAATACTTTATTAATTATAGAGTTAAGGTTGGTATAGAAGCAGAAAGAGATCTATACTATATTATACTGATTTACTTAATATAAAGACTTTTGAATATTAAGTTTTAGTAAAGCTTAATAATACGAAGAAGTATATCTTAAACTTTGAAACTAGTTTTGAATACTATTCTATATAAATTGATAATTTTTTCAAAGCACACAAAAAGCAAGAATTACTTTTCTATATAACTAAACCTAAGGTAAAAGAAGTAATATTTATAGCTAAGGTTTAATTAATATCTAAAAGCCTTATCTATAATACCTAGTTTTTACTACTATTTATACATAATATATAACTCTTACTACTACTAATAGAGCTACTAATCCGTAAGCTTTATGATATAAAACCCTCTTACTAGTAAGAGATATACTAAGATAATAGTAATATATAATACTTCTAATAACCTCAATATCCTCTATATTTTTCTCTTATTCTTCTATTTAAAAGGTCATCTACTACATATTCTATAGATTTTATAAAATTATATAATAAATATATAAGATATTTTAGAAACTTCTATAATATTCTTAAGACGAAAATCTATATTATTTATAATTATTATTTTGAACTTAGTATTTTATACTATATATAAATAAAACTATTCTCTATTATACTAAAAATATCAAGTTTTTAATTCTCACTTTAAATACTTTATATGTTTTAGCTAAAACCTATGATTTGATCAGATAACTATATATATTAAAAAACTTTTTTAAAACAATAAGATTTACTATATTTATCTTTCTAATTAGTAAAATATTATTCTGAAAAGTATAATAGCTAAGAACTTTAACTAGAATAAAGAAAAAGTATCCGAGATACTCATCACGAAATTTATGTGTTTTTCGAAGATATTAAGAGCTAATTGATATACTAATAAAGTTTTCTATAACTAGTTTGTAAATATATATTATAGTATATTCAAGGACTATTTAGGATTCTTTAGCTTTATAGTAATTCCCTAGAAACTCTATAACTAGTTATACCTAGCTATAAATAATACTATAATGTTTTAAAAATTATTATATTTTTAGAATAGTAGAAATAGTAGTAATATACCTAAGGAATAGTTTTAGACTAACTATATATATAATATACCTTATAGGCTAGAACTCCTATTATCAAATAACCTTCTCTAGTTTAGGCACCTTAACCCATTCAAGTTCCTTAGCTTATACTACTTATCTAGTTAGCTTTGGGTAGCTATATCCCTAGTCTTTTAGTAATAGTAACTAGTTCTTTAGTTAATAGACCTCCTATATCCAACTTCTCCTCCTATTTAGTTTTCTTGGCATACACTATTAGTGCAAGCTACTACCCCATACCTATTATACTAACAAGTATGATTTACCTAAACTTACTATACCATTACCCAGTAACGTACTAGTAACCTAGCATTTCGGGTTACTGTCGCCTATACCAGCTATATAATAGAAGCCTAGGCCTCTGGAGGCTTTTATATAATAGTATATAATACCTACGTATATTATTTCGCTAAAGAAATAGAAATCTTATTTTACTCTTTTTATTACTAAGATAGAAATAGTTATAAATAATAGAGATAACTAGAATATACTACTAGTTTTAAATTAAGAAAACCCCTGGACCCCTAATACTATTATTACCCCAACTTATATTATAACTATAAAAAACTCTATATTAAGCGAGACTACCTAGCTTTATAACTAATGCCACATTATGAGAACTACTATTATTACTATACTTAATACTACTCTTATATATCTTAGAATTAATAAGCAGAATATAGATATTATTAAATATTATAAAATTACTTTTAAGAAGATACTTACTTCTCTTATTACTAACTAGTCTAATATAAAAATATAAACTATACTAAAATATACCCCTTTCAAAAGTAGTATTAACTATACCTATTCTTCTACTTATACTAATAAGGATATTTTTAACTCCTAGCCTAAGGTTAGGTTTATTTATACTAGGGCTAGCTCTTATACTACTATTTTCGCTAGATAAACTAGCCGAAACCCCCCTAAGCTAATATAAGCCTAGAGCTATACTACACCTTAACCTAGCTATTTCTACTAGCTTTAAGTAATGTCGATAAAACCTTAAGCTTACCTAAGTAATTTATAAGAAGAAGCTTAAGCTTATTATAAGTATAAAAACTAGTGAATTTTCTTTTACTACCCTAAAAGGTACTAGTACTAGGACCTTACTACTACAAGATTCAATTAAATATTTATTAACTAAAATAAAGTTAATAAGTAAAGTATTAAAGTAGTTAATAGGGTGCTGTCTAGCTTCGGCGTTGAAGTAACTACTAATAGACGCTAATTAGCTATATTTAATTATAAAACTAAGCTTTCTAAACTTATATATATATCTCGTATTAAAGAAGTATAGGTTTAGTATACCTATACCTTCTAATATATCCCCTCTTCTATTATTAGTAGATACTCTAATGGTAGTAAATAATATACTCTAGATATACTTAATATTATCAAAGGCGAGGCTACTACTATTACCTATAGTTATTACCGTATTTAGTACTAAGTTATAAAAAGAATATAGGGGTTAGAGACCTAGATTTAACTTATATCCTTTTTAGAGGAAATTCCCTTTTTCTATATATATAATAACATATTTATATAGCAACTTAAGAAGAAGTTTTAGCTAAAGTAGTATAAAACCTGCTTTAACTAGTAAAAGATATAACCCTATTATAAGATACTACTTTATAAGAACTATAGTAATACTACTTACTTTATCAATAAGAAGCTATATAGATATATTCCTTAATATACTAATTACTAAAGCCTATACTAGAACTAGGACCTAGTCTACCCCTTATAGCCCTAGATTAATTATAGCTATATCTAGAAGTTATCTACTACTTAGTAGAAAGCAATCTACTAGGAAGGGGCAAAACTCTACTATACTATATTTACTAAATTAGCTAGTACTTCTCTACGTATTCCTCTACTAAGGATATTAGGCTAATATAATATACTTTCCCCTTCTAACTAGCTTTATTATAATTAGTAGAATACTTTTAATACTAAAAACTAAGTAACTTATATACTAAATATATTTATATTAACTAGGAGAGTACTATTTCTATTTTAGATAATATAGAAATAAACTTTACTTTTAATTCCTTTACTTTTAATAATTTGTTAGAATTATCAGTAATACTATACTATAAAGTATACGTTAACACCTGAGGTATATACGCCTCTATATATATATAGTATACATGTCTATACGCCCTATAGGCGTAAAGTATACGTAGCTATATACCCTTATACTTTACTAATAATACTTATTACTAGCTATAGCTAAGTACTATAATAGTAATACTATACTATAGACCTAGAGGCTTATATACTTATATATAAATATATAATAAAATAATAATAATAATAAATACTAGACCCTTTTATACCTATGTAACGAGATTATATATAATATATATTACCCTCTAGATAAACTAATACTAATTAACAGTTAACTTATCTATTACTACTATATTATAGATTAGTAAGGTTTTTACGAGAAAAGAAGTAATTACGAACTTTTTACCTAAAGTTTATATAAAATAAGAGATTATAAGTATTAACTTAGATACTTTATGGATATTACTTTTACTTTTATCCCTAGTAAAGTATTTCTAAGTTAATATACTAATTCTATTCTACAAAATACTAAGAAAAGTAAACTTAAATAATACTTTTTAGTAAATACTAGAAAATGTTTAGTAAATAGAATGTTTTCTAGAATACTACTAGATATTTATAATATATAAGATTTATAGTATCCTATATTTCCTATACTTAAGAGATATACATAGTATCTCAAAAACCCTTATACTTTCTTGAAAATTATCTTTTTTTCGAAAAACCTTATATTCTTATTAATATATCTAAACTATGATTTAAACTAAATACTAGGATAAGCTTTTATATAGTAATAGTTTTAGTAATCCTAGGTAATAAATACATGATCTTAGACTAGTTTAAATTATTTATTAATATAGATTTATTCAGAAAGCTTTTTAAAATTAAGTATATTAATTTTATATAGCTAAATACTAAAGATATTACTACTTTTATAGTATTCTATATCTACTAATATAAGTATATAAAGATCTATAAGTATAAGTCTTTTAACTATTTTAACATAAATTTCGATAAATAGTTTATAATAATATAGTAACTCGTCGATAAGTATATAATCTACTATTTCTAAGAATACTCTATTAATTATAAGATTAAAATTAATATATTAGGGGAAAAGATTTATTTAGTATTATACTAACTCGCTTAATATAAATACTTTACTTACTAGACTTTTAACAAAATTAATAGAATAAAGAAGTAAACCTTAGGTTTTAAGACTAATCTTAAAAACTACTTTAAGTAGCTTAATGATTTCTTCGAGGTAGAAGATTTTAAGATATCCCCTAGTACTATTAAGCTTAAGGCTAAAGTTATAATGCTTATAGTTAAGGTTTAGTTAATATCTAAAGGTTTCGGATAAAATACTTAATTCCCTCTACTACTTATATATAATATATAACCCCTATTACTATTAGTAAAACTACTAATCCCTACCCTATATAGTATAAAGCTTTCCTATTAATAAGAGATATATTGAAATAATAGTAATATATAGTATCCTCTTCCTAAATATTCCCTATACGTTTCCCCTATTTCTCTATTCGAAAACCTATCTATTAAGTATACTATAAACCTTATAAAATTATATAATAAAAATATAAAGTATAATAGGGGTTTCTATAATATTCTTAAAACTAAAGTTTATATTTTTCATAACTATTATTCTAAACTTAGTATACTATATTATATATAAGCTAGAATCTTCTCTATTATACTAAAGGATTAAGGTTTCAATTTTTATTTCGATAACTTTATATATCCTAACTAAAACTCTAATTTTAATTAGATAACTATATATATGTAAAAGTACTTTAAAAATAATAATATCTACTAGATTTATTTCTCTAACTAGTAAAATACTACTCTTAGGAGTATAATAGCTAAGAACCCTAACTAGAATAAAAAAGAAATATTTAAGATACTTATTATAAAACTTACTAATTTCTAAAAAAGATTTAAAACTAACTAGTATACTAATAAGGTTTTCTATAACTAGTTTATAAAGTTTTCTATAACTAACTTATAAATATATATTATAGTATACTAGAGTACTAATTAGTACTCTTTAGCTTTATACTAATCTCCTAGAATCTCTATAACTAGTTATATTTAATTATAAATAATACTATAATATTTTAAAAGTTATAATACTTTCAAAGTATTAGAGATAATAGTAATATATCTAAAGAATAGTTTTAGACTGATTATATATATAATATATTTCAAAGTAATACTCGAGATTATACCTATACCCCTAGTTACTCCTTATTACTTTAGAATAAATATTACTTTTCTCTAGTTTCTATATATATATATAATAATAAAAAGTATTTTATATATAGTAAAACGAGTTATTAATTAATAAGGTATATTTTCGAGGAATAGTATACTTTATATAATAAATATAAATTAACTACTAATCTTAAAGCTTTTTCTCTAGTAGTATACTATACCTTTCTTTACTAAATATAAAAATATAAATAACTTTAATAATAATTTCTAAATACTTCTAAGAGATAATAAGTATAAGGAGCTTATTATTTAGTATTAGATATAGTATAATATTAAAGATTATACTTCTATTATTCCCGTAATATCTAATACTTCTAAGTAGTTCTTTATATTATATTATAGCGAGTATTTTACTATTATAGATAGAGGTAAAATTACTTAAATCTTCTAAGATTAAGTTATACTATATACTTTTATTAAGTTAAATATTATTACTTGTAAGATTACTAAGAATACAGATATAACCCTTATATATACTTTTATACTTAAAAGCTATTACTTAACTACTATTCTTTAAAGGATTTTATTTAACACAAATACTACTAATTCCTCAACTACTAAGTATTCCTAATTTATAGCTTTTAAGTAGATAGTTAACTTTTCTATAACTTTTACGCCTCTATAAAATAAACTAGTTATAATCTATTTTAGTACTATTACCCTAATTATAATACTTAGAATAGTTAATATTCTTATATTACTTAGTATTATTATGTTTTATATAGTATTATATAATATTCTTTTTTATTCTACTTTACGGATATAGATTACCTCGGTATAATATTTAATAATACATATAACTAGCTATACTAAAGTAAAAGCGTTATACCTATTATCCGAAAATAGGGGTATCTATAGATATTTCTCAATAAGAAAAAGATATTTATTTCTACTTATTTTATAGAGTTAGAAATATAGAGAGTCTACTATTAATTTAGATATTTAGCTATAGTATACTTCTACGATATCTTTACTAAAGTAGAATATCCTATTAAGTATTATACTTTTAAGGCTCTTAAGTAGTACTATTACTAGTACTAGATATATAGTATTACCCTTTCCTATTTTTACTTTACTACATAAGAAGATATTAAGTTGAATTTTAAGGTTATTATTAATATTATTTATATTAATAACTACTTTATATTTTATATTATTAATATTACTATAGTATTTCATACTACTTATTTTCTACTAAATATCTTAGCGAAAGTAATATAGGAAACCTTGAAGTTATACTAGATTAACTTTTATTAAGGCTTTCTAGATTTAATTACTACTAATATAGGAATAATATTTTAATTTAAAGAATTTAGATTAGAAGTAAAAGCTATAGGATTAATAGTTTAAATAGTACTTATTAAAATATATAATAATATTAGTAAAGTTAAATATTACTATACTTTCTTCTACTAAATATATTTAGTTACTTTTACTCTATACCTAGAATAGTATCTAAGCTCTTTACTCTATATGTAGATTCAACTATAAATTTTACCTAATAATAGCATTCGTACTAATACTAGCTTATAACTAGTTAAAAAAGTAATAAAATTACCTATTATCGTAGATAATTATACTTCTAGTTCTAACATTTAACCCTATAGTAATAGAAGACTTCATAGTAATAGTTAGGGAAAGCCTTATCGAGACTAGCTAGGGCTTGATATATAAAGCTAAAAGTAACTACTAAGGTTATAAAGTCGTAAAATTAAGAACTTTTTAAAACCTCTTAAAAATAGAATAAAACAGAACATCTATTTCAAAATATAAAAACTAAGTATTCTATAATCTATTACTCTTCTATAATTTTTATAATAAAAGTAAAATGTCCTCGAATTCTATATAGTTACCTATAAAAAAACTAAGTATAAAATAAGTATAGAAATATCTAATTATAACTATTATAACTAAAGCTATTTATATATAAGACTAGGTTTTAATAAAATTATTCCGAATACTATAATTAAAAAGTAGCCTATAGATATTTAAAAGAGAATTATCTAACTATCCTATAAATTACTATAGTAAACTAATAATATTAGTAACCAGGTATTAATTAGATAATACTTCACTATAATATTAATTACTAGATACTTTAGAGTATTATAATATTATAATTATAAAGGTTTTAAAAGTTATCTAGTTATATTAGAAGTATCCATATCTATATAAATATTATTTATATATTAGTTATACTTAATATATTAAAATCGGTTACTAATACAAATAAGCTAAATCCTACTATACTTATATAGAAATTATGAGTTAACTTATATTAGTAGTAGATAACTTTCGTATTAGTAGTATAAAATCTTATCTTAGGTGTAAATAAAGTTTAGTTAATAGAGATATTAAAGTTATAGATATTAAGGTTATAATAAATATTTAAATAAAGTACCTATAGTTAGTAGTAATTAAATGTTTCGAGATATTCGAATTATGCGTAACTGTAAAGGTGTAGAGGTATGAGGTTATCGTGGAAGGAGTTATTAGTTATTTATTATCGAAAAAGTTAACGCGGGGCAGGTATACTAGCTATAGTTATAAGGGGTTTAGCCCCGGATTTACTAAGGGCTAGTTATAGTAATTAGTAGGGGGTATAGGAGGGCTAAAGTTATACTTTAGGGGTAATATATCTACTAATAGTTGTAGTAGAAAGCAAGCTATTAGCCCCTCCCTCTACTAAATATATAAAACTTTTTATAATAAAGTTTTTATAATAGCTTAAAAAGTATCTTTTTAAGTAATATATAAGGTAATTAATAATACTACTAGGCTAAATAGCTTTATACTTATACTACTTATTCTTAGTATATATTTATATTTTATTGATAATTCTACTTTTTCCCTAGATACTATTACATATACTTATACTATCTAGAAAATAATAAAAGTAATCTACTATATTTATACTAAATATACTATTAATATTACTTTAGTAATATATAATAACCTCGATATCTAATATATAATAACTTTCCTACTTTAATCCTTTATATATATATAGTAAGAGAAATATAATTAGTAAAGTTTATTTCGCCTTATTACTATTTATGATAAAATATATATTCTCAAACTCTTTTAAAACTTTTAAAAGTTTTAAATGATAATTATAAAATTATATTTTAAGGATAACTAATTACTTTTATTAATAATATTACTAGTAATAGTAATATTACTAGGTATAAATAATTATATTATATTTATCTTAGATTTTAATACTAGAAGCTTTACTAGATATTTAATATTACTAAGAAATATATATTCTTATAGTAATATCCCGATTTTATCTATTATTATCCCTAAAAAGCTTTAAAATACTTGCTAAATACTACTAAATATTATTTTTATATATAGTAGTAATTCTACTATTATTAGTAGTAATTTTCTATTTCTCTAAATTATTAGTAATTTCCCTAATATACTTTTTAATTTTCTAAGATAGCTTATTACTATTCTAGTTTAGAGGTTTAATTATAAATCTTTTTTATAGTATATTTTATAGCTAAAAAATAGTTAGATATAGCTTTTTCTCTTATTTTCTATAAAGGAGTATTATTATAATACTAGGTCTATTATTTAAGGAATTAATTAAAAAGGAACTTAAGAGTATTATTATTAATAGTATTATCAAAATTATCAAGATTATTAAGTTTAATTTAGTTCTCTATAAGGGTTATAAGTATTTCAAGTTATATATTATTAATAAAATCAAGAATAAAAATATAAATACATTTCATAAGAAATTATATTTTATAATTTAGGGTTTTAGAGATAATAGTAAGTTTGAAATATTAATATAATTACCCATAATCTAAGAGAGTAGCTAATAGTTCATTTTAGCTATAGCTTTAGCTTTCTTCTAATATAAAGGTATAATTATATAGTTTTAAGATATTACTTAAGTTTATACTTAAGCTAAAATAGAGTTTATAAAGTATATTATAGCTAATTTACTATTTTACTTTAAAGGGTAATACTTTCTAGGCTTTATAATAATTATTATCAAACTATTATATAACCTTATTAAGGGTAGTATTTACTAGTAAGTAATTTACTCTAAATATTATAAGGAATAGTTATAAATAGAGATATCTATATATAACTTATATTTCCTTATTTTATACTATATTAATAATAACTTTAGTTTTATAAGTATATAAACTAATAATATTCTTAGTTTCTCTAATACTACCTTCTTATACTATAAAGATAAAGAGCTTTAAAAAGCTTTATTTAAACTAAAGCTAAAAATAACCTTTATAGTAATTACTTCTTTTATGTTTAATAGAGGTATTTTAAGCTTTAATATTAATACTTTCTACCTATATTAAAAGTATTAAAAGTAAAAGCTAGCGTTCCTCGATATATATATTATACTTAAGATACTTAAGAAAGTATATATTAAATAATATATATGTAGAGTTTACCTTACCTCGATATACTAACTTGAAGTATTATTCGACTACTCTTACATTATATAAGAATAATAACCTTTCTTTAATAATACTACTACTCTTAATAAGTATTTTAAATAGTAAATTGAGTATTTCAATTATAACTTTAATTCTATACTATTTAACTTCTTAAAAATGGACTTTTATATTTTTATTAATAAGTCTTTTACCAATACTACTAACTTTTTATTTTAACTAGGATTCATGATAATCCTAAACTAAGAAAAGATAACTAATAATAACTAGTTTAACTTTTATAGTAACTTTATATACTATTTTTCTACTAAAAATAAGAGAATTACTAGGAATATATTTACCTTAGAGATTTATACTATATTAGCTAGTATAGACTTTATATATACTATTACTATAATATTTAAAAAGATCCTTAAATACTAAAATTTCTTTTATATCCCGACTATTATATATGCTAACTCTTATTCTTTCGATAAATAATTCGGAAGAATTAGTATTACTAAAGAGAAATATCTAATAATTAATATTATAGTATTAGGGTAGTTATATAAGTATTATAAGCTCTATAAAGTATAGTAGATTAATAGAGATAATAATATTACTAATCCTTTTATAAAAAGTATACTAAACTATACTTTTAAGAGATTTATTAATTCGAACTATATAACTATTTAAATATAAAGATAGGTAACTTAAGTAGAATAGATAATATAGGTATTTAGACGTTATTAGGTAAAAAGTAAAAGGATTACTTTTAATACTATTTTATACTTATTATTAATACTATTTTAATAGTGTTTTTAGTACGCGATTATAGTGTTTTTAGTACTAGCTTTTATATATAAATAAAGGGGGTATATAGTATATAGTAAAAAGAAAAGGTTACTAGTATCGGTAATACTATACTATAAAGTATACGTTAACGCCTAAGGTATATATACTTGTATATATATAGTATATATATCTATATACTTTATAGGTATATAGTATATATAGCTATATACCTTTATACCTTACTAGTAGTACCCGTTACTAGCTGTAGCTAAATATTATAGTAGTAGTACTACACTATAGATCTAGAGCTTTATATACCTACGCGTAAGTATATAATATAATAATAATAATAATGAATACTAGACTTTTTTATACCCGTATAACGAGATTATGTATAGTATGTGTTACCTTCTGGATAAACTAATAAGAATATATACTTATTCTAGCTAAACTTATAAGAAAGACTATTTAATATACTAGAAACTTTAAATATAACTAAACTTCTTATTATTTTATAGAATAATATATATAAAACTAAAACTATATATAATATTACTTTATATTATAGTAAGCTTATAAGTATAGATATTATCCTTTTCTAAAAACCCTAATACTTATAAAGTAAAGCTTTTAATATTACTAAAATATACTTTTAATATTAACTATACTTACTAGTTTAAAACTAAGCTAGCCCTAAAGAATAATTATAAGTACTTATTTATATCTAGAAAACCCTCCTTATACTAGGAACTTTCTATATTACTAACTACCCTTATTATAATATTATAAGTATTACTATCTAGGGCTACTAAATTCCTAATATCTACTATAAAATAAATAAGCTATATATTATTACTATACCTAAAAGCTAGGTTCCGCTTAAATATACTTTTATTACAAGAAACTATAATACTATCTATAAAAACTAGTAACTAGGTAATACTTTTAACTATAGTATTATTTATATTATAAACTAGTTTAATACCTATAACCTTACTATTCTTAATATTTTAGGGGTACTTACTTATAAAGTAAGTAATACCTTAGATCTCTTAGTCTCTAATATATTTAATACTTATATATAAATTACTAGGTATTACTATACTAGCTTAAACTATTTCTCCTTTATTATAACCCTCCCCTATCTTAATACAAAGAAACCCATTCTAGTAACCAGCTTAGACTACTATATTAACTTAGAATACTTACTAGCCTTCATAAACTACTTTAAGAACTATACCTAAATCTTACTTACTAAGTTCCCTATTATTGGAGATTTCAATAGAAATACTATAGAACTTAATATTCTTTTCTAAATTAAACTTAAAATAATAGATAAAGCTTTTTATAAAAAGGGAGGGGATAAACCTAAGCAGACTAATAAATATACTAATACTAGGAAGAAATAGAAAACCCTCTATAAGGTTAATCTAAGTATAGATTTTACTAAATCTATTAAATAGAGTAAAACTATATTATTATAGATTACAAATAGAAGATATAATAAGATTAAATCAAGGGAATTTAGATAGACTTAGACTTTTATTATATCTTCTAATAGTATACACTAAAACTATAATCCTAATTACTTCCTCTTCAGGATAGTAATACTTTTATTACTAAACTTAATAAGAAAATTTTCTTCTTTTATAGGAAACTACTAGGGCAGATGTCTATAAAAAAATAATATATTAGAACTAGTTCTAATATATACCCCCTTTAAGATTCCTTTCTACCTAAGTATTATACCTAAGGAACTCTATAGTATAGTCCTTAGTATAAGTAATATTATAGTTAGGCATAACAAAAATACTATTACTATACTCTAGGCTACCTAGCTATATATTAAGGGCTTATTATACTCCCTCTACGAGAAGTACCTATAACTAGGATATTACTTATTCCTATAATATAAAACTAAAGTATTACTTATCCCCAAGATTAACTATAATACTAATATATACAAAAACTAGTACTTAATCTCCCTCCTAATTACCCTGAGCAAAAACCTTAAATACTTCATTACTAAGTATATAACCTAATTCTATATCTATTTCAACATTTTCTACTTATAAATAACTAATACCCTACTAACCCTATCCTCTACTAACATTATCAGCTATTTAACTTATAACCTCAAAGCAACCCTTAACTAGGAATAAATAGCTACTTTTATTATTATAGATATCAAAGAAACTTTTAATACTATACTTATTAACTAGCTATACTATATACTCCGAACCTAGAACAAACTTAAGTTCCTTATTAGCTAAATATAGTAACTTAATTTCTACTATATAGCTAATATCTACTACAAGGGATATAAGATATTAATAACCCTATTCTTCTATAGCTTCCCATAGAACTCCCCTATTCACCCTATTTTCTACTTTCTATATATAAACTTCCTCTACTAGATTAGCCCTAAATAGAACTAATTTAGTTATATAGATAGCTATAAAATAGTTTATTTTAGGAATAACTTAACTAAAATTGACTATAAGACTTAAAAGATTTTCAATAAAACTATAATATCTGGGAAAAGCAAGATGATTATTTTTATCCTACTAAAAACTAAACTAATTTATTTCTCATACTACCTAAATATCGAACCTACCCTAATACTAATATATAATAACATAATTATTAAACCTAGCACCTATATTAAATAATTTAGTATATAACTAGATAAAAAACTATCTTTTTAATACTATATTAAAGAATAGATTAAAGCTACTAAACAAATTACGAAATACCTTAAAAACTTTAATAAAGTAGTAAATAATACCCCTCTATTTATTATAAAGAAAGTAATATACTCTATTACTATCCTAAAACACTTTTTAGTACTAAAGTTTAATACTTAAGTAAAATAAAACTTACTACGAAACATTATACCTAGATGAATATATACCTAATAGTTAGAACTAGTCTTAATAAAACTATAAAGAAGATCTAAGTTATATTAAATATTACTTTATATAGCTATTTCCCCGTATAGTAGATTATACAGGTTAAATACCTCTTTTAAGAAACTAGTATACCCCTAACTACTATCTTACTAGACGGGGCATAACAATACTTTATACTATATTTTAAGTCTCTATAGTAAAATTACCTATTAGTAGAACAGCTGTGTAAATATAACCTACTATATTTATAGAAAATAATCTAGCTTATAATACTTATAAGTATAGTAATATATATCCTATAATTTACCTGTTTAATCTTTCTCAAGAAAGATAACTCCTTTAAAAACAATATTTAGCCTATTAGAAATAAATATTTAATAGTAGAAGAATACAATACCTAGTTCCTAGGACTACTACTTACCTATATTATAGCTTATACTAATAGATTATTAATAGACTTAGAATTAATAGGATTTAGATAAGCTATCTACTAGGGTTAAACTTTTATTAAAAGTAACTCCTAGAAACTATTTTAAACTAAGGTTTTTAATAAAGAAATTAAAAGTATTATAGTAAAGCTAGTAGCTACTTTCCTACTCCGCAACTATAATACTATAAGTATTATAATCTTCTTTAATAACTAAATAATAGTTAACTATTTACTTAGTATACTACTTACTTTATTATAAACTACTATAATTTAATTCTAGCAGAAGGCTTAGTAAGTAAATATACTTATTATAGTCTAATAGATCCTACGATATGTAAATATTTTAAGTAATAAAATAGCTAACTTTCTAGGGAAAGAAAGTATAATACTACTACTAGATAACTTTTATATATATTCCCTAATTTATATTTATATTAAGTAGTAAATAGGGGAATAATAGTAACGTATGTTTTCTAACTAGTAGTAAGATAGTATTAAAAACTTATAATATAAAGAATTCAGGTTAGAAGT
This sequence comes from Colletotrichum trifolii, assembly GCA_004367215.1. Taxonomy (NCBI): domain Eukaryota; kingdom Fungi; phylum Ascomycota; class Sordariomycetes; order Glomerellales; family Glomerellaceae; genus Colletotrichum; species Colletotrichum trifolii. The sequence goes on from RYZW01000444.1 coordinate 18,118, forward strand.
AATCCTGAAACCGATTAACGAGATTTACTTACTTAATTACTAGAAACCTTACTAGCCTCTAGCAGCTAAGACTAGTTATAGAAATTTTACTTAGTATTACTATAAGTATTATTATAAAGATATCTAACTATACTACTGATATAGTAAAGAAAAAACCCCTATATACCTATTCTATTACTATAAAGTTTAGTATTACTAGCTTTAGTTTAACTATTACTAGTTTACTAACTTATAGTTTAGGGAAAATTAATTAGAATTTATTATCTACTTATAGTAAATTTAATCTTATAATAAGATATATTTTTATTATAGCTATAGACCTAATAGTAACCCCTAAGAGATTCTTATAATTTTACTATAATAGTTATTATTATATAATCTTCTATCAGTAATGCTATACTATATCGTATACAGTACCGTATACAGCATATACGCCTCTATACGTTTATAGTATACGTAGCCTTATACCTCTACCTATATAAAGTATACGTAGCTATATACCCTTATACTTATCAGGAATAACATATTTAAGCAGTAGAGTTTTTACTAGAAGAATCCTTAGCCGCGGCACTATCTCTATAAGCCCCGCTTTACTTTAACTAGACGAAATAGGACTATATATATTATACTTAGCTATATTTAGTTATATAGAATATATACTAGATTTTACCCCCTAATTATATATAATAATTAAGAGTCTTATAATACTAAAAAGCTACTAGGCTAAAAATATATATTATACTAAATCTATATATTTTAAATATTAAGATATCTACTAAAAATACCCCTATACTAATCCTTAAGAGAACTAATTAGTAGCTTACCTAGTATAATACTTTTTAGGTAGAAATTAAAGTTTATCATTTATAGGATTACCTAAATCCTAAAGTAATAATTCACTAAAGTTTCCTTTTAAAGCTTCCTCGAAAGCTACTCTTAAGTAATTTTCTGAAAACTAGATAGTACTAATAAATATATAAGATATTTAAATTAACTACTCTTAGAAACTTAAATCCTAGGGAAATTAACTATAAGGAAAATTAATAATTTCTAGTTAATACTATTAAAGAAATTTAAATAAAAGATATTATAGATTTTATAGAAAAAAGCTTAAAAACTTATATAGTTTTCTATAGTTTCTATACCTCGAAGGCTTAAAATTACTAATATAAGTATTTAAACTAAGTTTATTTAATAAATTAGATTTTTAAGTATATAAATAAAGTATTATAGTATTAGTACTACTATATAGAAGAAGATATAGTAATATAAGTTACGAACTTCTATAACTATTTTAGTATTATAGATAATCTATACTTCTAAAATACTATTATAATATACTACGAAATATTCTAGTCCCCGAGATTTAAGTATTTTACTATAAAAATAATAATTAAAATATAGTTTTAGAAATAATAAGATATTATATATAAGGCTTAAATAGTTAACTATATTTTATCTATTACTAGAATATTATAGGTTTATAATCCTATGATTTCGCTAGCTTATTTACTTATTAAAGCTAATATTTAAAGCTATATACTTATAATCTATAGTTATTTAGACTTAATACTTCTGGATAAAGTTATCCTAGCTATTATAGAGGCTATTTAATACTTCCCTAAGTTTCTCTAGTATAGTAAAATAGGCTATAGTACTTTGAATATCTTAATAGAAACCTTTATACTAATTTTTAAATATTTAAGATAATAAGAGATATTTCTAGAGCTCTAATAGGTTTCTATATTTTCTAAAGTATAGCTTAAACTATTCTTTAGTATATTATTATTATATATACTTTTAGTTAACCTATAAAAGCTAAATACTAAATATTTTAACTAAAGAGAAAATCGAGTAGTTATTAGTTTTAGATTTAGATTCTTTAAAAAGAATTAAGAGTTTTAGATAATAGTAACTATATAACTAGTTTTCTACCTAAATTAACTATAATATAGTATAATAAGTATACTATAAAGAGGAGTTTTAGTAATATTTCTTCTAAGATTTTTTTATCCTTAATTTAAGTATTTTAGTTTATATCTTCTAAGATATAGAATACCTTACAATACTTTAAAGAGTTCTAGTAAGAGATTATATTTAATATAGTATAAAACTTATATTAATTAAAAACTATAGAAATACTAAGATATTTATTTAAACTATAGAAAATAAAGAAGTTAAATTATACTTCTATAATATTACCCTCTATACTACTCTAGTAATAAACCTTATCTTTTTTTAATAGTTATAAAAAAAAAGTTATTAGTAGGATACTAAGCTAAATTACCTATTTTAATTTTAGAAGAATAACTATTTAGAGATTATAGTAATTAATATTTAATATAACTAGTAAGTCTTTAAATATTATATATTTTATAAGAGATTAACTATTTTAGCTATATAAAGAGTATAGTATAAGCTTTCTCCTAGATATTACTAGTATTAGTATTATATTATAGATATTATTTAAAGATTTTTAAAAAGTAATAAATAGTTCTAATACTAATACTTAAAGTATCCTAGTAGAAAGCTTCTAAACTACTTTATTTCTACTATATAAAGTATTTATATTACTAATAATTATTCGAAATATAATAAATACTAGTTTATATAAGAAGTATATAAAGTATATAATATTAGTAAAGCTAAATAAAAGATTCGCTATATAGAACACGAGAATACTTCGTATACTACCCCTAAAGAGTATATTACTTTTAACTTTTACCTTTATTACTAGGGCTATAATAGCTATATTTCTACTTTGATATTTATAGATTAAGTTATTAATTATTCTTAGGATTTCTATTTTATTAACTATACTAGAGCTATAATTATAGCAGTATTTGAAAGTTTTATAGTATTCTTTAAGTATTAGTATAGTATTAATATTAAGATTTTTAAATGTAATAATAAGGTCCCTAAGTATAAGAAGTTAAAGTTAGATTTTATTTCTTAAGGTATATATTTTAAGTTATCTACTATATATACTTAGGGTTAAAATAGGGATATTAAATATATTAAAGCTATTATTAAAGCTTATATAAGAGCTATAGAATATAGTAGTAAACTACTTTATAATTTCTAGCCTGAAATTTTATAAGTAGTAGTATTTCTTTATAACTAAATACTATTATACTTCTTAGGCTAATAAATATTATATAAGAAACTTTATAAAATTATTTAAAAGGATAATACTACGAGGCTAGACTTAGCTTATTTTTATATTTATAGTTATAAATGTTTTATTTTAACTATAGATATAAAGTTAAAATATAATTAGCTAGTATACTTTGAAAGGTATACTTTTATTAGCTTTTTAGTTAGTTATATTTTAACGAATTAGTATTAGGTATAGAACGTATTCTAAAATAAAATCATTATAACCTATAATATCTCTTTTAATGAAATATGTTTCTTTAATAGAGATTTAACTTCTTTATAAGATAACTTTAAATAGTTTAATTCTAACAAAGTTATTTACTAGTTATAAGAGTAAATAATTATAGTAGAGCTATTTAAAGTTAGCTTAGTTATTTATTTAAGTTTAAATAAAGAGTTTAATAAAGTAGTTAATATAATAAGAAATAGCTATAATAGTTTAAGGTTTTATATTTATATAGTAATTATCCCTAAGTTTTATAAAGTATTTAAAACTATAAAGTTTATATTAATAAATTTTCTAGAGATATTTACTATATCTTTCTATAATCTCATTTATATAGATAAGATTATAAGGGGGTAAAGAGTTTAGATATTACTAGAGAAAGTTAAGTATAAGGGATAGATAAGATACTATATTATAGTAGAGAAATCTTTATTTAAAGCTACTTTTTTAATTAGTATTTTTTAATTATTTTAAAATATTTTAAAATACTCCTATTTACAACTATAGAGTTATATAAATAGTTTACTAAAAAGAGTCTTAGAGGTTTAACCTTTTTAAAAATTCTAAAATATAAATATTAGGATTTTTAATAATATATTTTAACTATAAGGTAAATTAGATATTAGAAAGTATTTAAAATATAAAAGAATAGAAGTTTTTATTTTAGGAATCCTATAATAGAGGTTATTATTATTACTTATATCTTACTTAGTAGTATTTATTTATCTATATACTAAAGTAATAATAATAGCTAAAAGAGCTTATTTTAAGAGTTATATTAAATCTTACTCCTAGAATAAGGTTAGTAGGGTTTTTATAAGAAATTTAAAGGTTTTGGGGTATTACTAGATTTATACTTATAAGCTTGATAAGTATAGGTATTTCCTGAAAATCAAGGTTTACCTTATTATTTATAGAGATTAATAGCTATAAAGAAACTATAAGACTTATATAGTAACTCTAGTAAGTATATTATTTCGAACTTTTATTATAATTACTAATTATTTTAATTTTGAACTATTCTAATATAATATAGCTAATATATTTATATATATAGTATTTAATAAGGTTGTTTATATAGAGATACTACTAGGTTATTAAGTAAAAAACAAGATTTACTACTTGAATAAAGTATTATATAGTTTTTAGAAATCCCTTTTTTTCTAGTAATACTACTTAGAAGTAAGCTTTGAGTATTTTAGTTTTAAACCTGTTATAAGAAAGCTTTATTACTAGTTTAAAAGGTATATTATTTTTTTCTTCTATATTAATAATTATATATTTTCTTTCCCCTTAAAAGATATATCTAAAGTATTTATATTATTAGTAAATTTCTAAAAGAAGTATTATTTTGAGGGAAGTAAAGATTTATAATAGTTCTTTAGTATTAAGATTATTCGAGATTAAGTAGTATAATAGTTATAGCTTTTATAAGTAATATATATTAAAAAGCTCCTTAAGTATTCTATAAAGTATATATAATATGTTAAATAATTCAAAACCCCTCTAAAACCTAATAAACTTTCTTTATAGTATAATTAAGCTTTTTATATAGAGATTAAGTATTATTAATAAGATATTAGTTTTATTAATTATACTATTATTATCATAAGACTAGATATTATTTATATAGTAAGCTAATTATTGCGTTTTAACTAAAACCCTTTAGATAACTACTATATTAAAACTAAATAAACTATATAATATTTTAGTAAGATAAAGAACCTCTACCTCGAGTTTAGGTATAAGGTTAGCGATTTATTTAATAGTTTTATTATTACTATAGATACTAGTTTTATAGATAATAGTAATAATTAAAAAAGCTTTTAAGTATATACTATATATCTTTTTAGAAACTTAATAGTATAGTAAGCTAATAAATAAGATACTATTATTATTTTAATAATTAAAATAGAGCTTTTAGCGTTATTTTAAGCTACTTAAGAGGCTATTCTTACTAGCTATTTTATTACTATATTTCGAGTAGATTTCTCAATAAATATATTTAGTAAGGGTAAAGTATATAAACCTCGCCAAGTTATCTAAATCTAGTATAATAACTAGTAAATAATATATTTAGTAATAGGTAAAATAGTTTAACTATATATAAGATTAAAATATATAGATATCTATAACTACTAGTTATATTAAGAAGTTTAGTAAAGGTATTTTAAATTTAAATATATATTTTTAGGGGATTTTATAGCTAATAGCTTTATAAAGCTTTTTTGAAGTTATTAGTTTAGTATATTTATTATTTAAATTAATATAATAGACTAGTTAAGATATTTAGAGTTATAGTGAGAGGAGGAACTTCGAGATATTAGGGGTATTAGAAGCTTTATACTTGAAATACCCCTTAGTAAATAAGAGATACTTAAACTACTTAAAAATAGTATTACTTTTCTTATTATAGGGGTAGAGGTTTAATAAGGGTAATAGGGTTATTTAGAGGGTTTCTTATAAGATATAAATAGAGTATTAATAGTATTATTCGAAAGGTTAGCTTATAAGTAAAGCTTTCGAGGCTAGAGGGGTATATTAAGAATAACGTGTTTAAGTAGTAGAGTTTTCGCCGGAAGAACCCTTAGCTGTAGCGCTATTTCTATAGGTTTCGCCTTACTTTAACTAGACGAAATAGGACTATATATGTTATACTTAGCTACGTTTAGTTATATAGAATATATACCAGATTTTACCCCCTAATTATATACAATAATACTCTACTAGTAATACCTATTACTAGCTATAGCTTTATACTATAGTAGTTAGTAAGTAATTATTATACTATAGATCTAGAGCTTTATATACTTATATATAAATATATAATATAATAATAATAATAACGAATACTAGAACCCTTTTATACTTGTATAATAAGATTATATATAGTATATATTACTTTCTAGATAAACTAATACTAATTAGTAGTTAACTAATCTATTACCACTACTATAAATCAGTAAGGCTTTTTCACGTAAGAAGAAGTAATTATAAACCCTATTTGAGGTTTATATAAAGCGGGATTATAAATATTAACTTAGATACTTTATAAGTATTATTTCGCCCTTATTCCTAGCAAAACACTTCCGAGTTAATATACTAACTTTATTTTAAAAAATACTAAAGAAGTAAACTTTACTAAAAATAACACCTTTTAGCGTATACTAGAAAGTATTTAGTAAATATAATAACTTTTGGGAATATATAGGATTTATAGTATTTTGCTTTCTTTTAAAAGGTTTATTTACTTATAGGATTTTTTGAAAACCCTTAAAAAGGTTATTTTAAGACTTAAATTAGGTTTTTAATATAGCTAGAAATAAGTAATAATTTTTCCTTTCTTAAGAGATTTATTAAACTCCCCTTTTCTCAAGAAACCTCTATAATATACGAGATTTATACTATTTTATACTTTTTTCTTATTCTTAAGAGATACTTTTAATAGACCTCTATAGTATACGGGACTTATAATATCTCATACCTTCCCCCTACTTAAGAGATTTATAATATCCTACGTTTCTTTTACTTAAAAGACCTATTTTTCCTAAAGACTTTTCCTTTTTCCACTCCTAATAAACTAAATTTAATCATTTTGTTTTATATAATTTGATGAAATAATAGTTACCTTAGATTACCTAATCCCGGAAAAGTTTAAGCTGTATATTAATATAGATTTCTTCGGAAAATTCCTTAGGTTTAATAATAGTAATATTATAAACGTAAATATTATTAATATTCTTATAGTATTTTATGTCTATTAATGTGATTTTATAAAGGTCTATAGCTAGAAGCTTTTTGACTATTTTAAGATAGATTTTAATAAGTAGTTTATAATAATTTAGTAATTTATAAATTCTAGTATAGTTTACTATTTTAAAGATTATTTAATTATTTCTAAGATTTAGGTAGAAATAATAAGTAATAGGATTTATATTATTTTATACTATTATATTTAATAGGAGTATTTTGTTCGGTAGTCTTAAGATAATATCAAGAGGTTTAGTAGAAGGTTCCTATTTATCTAGAATATTAAAAGGTTTTTTAAGTTTTTTAAAGATATTATACTACATAAGGAAGAGTTGAAAAAGCTTGGAATATTCTAGGTTTTTCCTAATTAGTTAAAAGAAGAAATACTATTAAAGTTAGAAGCTTTCTTACTACTATTGAAGTTTTTAAAAATATTATTACTTGTAGCTATATTTTTTGTAATACCTATAGTATTGCTTCCTATAGTATTGTTTTTGTTGGTTTATCTGGAAGGTAACGTATGCTGTATATGATCTCGTTATATAGGTATAAAAGGGTTCTAGTATTCGTTATTATTATTATTACGTTATATGTTTATATATAAGTATATAAAACTCTAGATCTATAGTATAGTACTACTATTATAGTACTTAGCTAAAGCTAGTAATAGGTATTACTAGTAAAGTATAAGGGTATATAGCTACGTATACCCTATACTTATAAGGCGTATAGACACGTATACCGTATACGTATAGAGGTATATATACCTCAGGCGTTACTATATACTTTATAGTATAGCGTTACTAATACTAGTACCTTTTTCTGTTTACTATATACCTTATACCCCTTTTATTTATATATAAAAGCTAGTACTAAAAATACTATAATCGTATACTAAAAATACTATTTAAAATAGTATTAATAATAAGCGTAAAATAGCGTTAAAAGTGATCCTTTTACCCTTTACCTAATAATATCCAAATACCTATATTATTTACTCTATTTAAGTTACCTATCCCTCTATTTAAATAGTTATATAGTTTAAATTAATAAATCTCTCGAGAGTATAGTTTAATATACTTATCGTAAAAGTATTAGTAATATTATTATATCTATTAATTTACTATACTTTATAGAACTTATAGTATTTAGATAACTACTTTAATACTATAGTATTAATTATTAGATATTTCTCCTTAGTAATACTAAACTTCATAAAGTATTTATAGAAAGAGTAAAAGTTAGTATATATAATAGTTAAGATATAAGAGAAGCTTTAGTATTTAAAGATCTTTTTAAGTATTATAGTGATAGTATATATGAAGTTTATACTAGTTACTATAGTATAAATCTTTAAAATAAGTATATTCCTAATAATTCTTTTATTTTTAATAGAAAAGTAGTATATAAAGTTAATATAGAAGTTAAACTAGCTATTGTTAGTTACTATCTCTTAGCCTAGAATTATTATATATCCTAGTTAAAATAAGATATTAATATCATTAATAAAAAAGCTATTAATAAAAGTATAAAGATATATTCTTGAGAAATCAAATAGTATAAAGTTAAAGCTATAGTTAAAGTATTCGATTTATTATTTAAAGTATTTATTAAGAGTAGTAGTATTATTAGAAGAAGGTTATTACTTTTATATAGTATAGGAGAAATTGGATAATATGTCAGGTTAGTACATTAAAGCGAAATAAACTCTATGTATATATTACTTAATATATGTTTTCTTAAATACCTTAAGTATAGTATATATATCGAGGAATACTAGGTTTTACTTTTAGTATTTTTAGTATAAGTAGAAAGTATTACTATTAAGGCTTAAGATATTTCTATTAAATATAAGAAAAATAATTACTATAAAGGTTATCTTTAGCTTTACTTCAAATAAAGCTTTTTAGAACTCCTTATTTTTATAGTATAAAAAAGCAATATCCGAGAAACTAAGGATATTATTAGTTTATATACTTATAAAGTTAAAGTTATTATTAGAGTAATATAGAATAAAGAAATATAAGCTATATATAGATATCTCTATTTATAACTACTCTTTATAATATTTAGAATAAGTTACTTATTAGTAAATACTGGTTTTAGTAAAACTATATAATAGTTTAATAATGATTATTATAGAGCCTAGAAAGTATTAGTTTTAAAGTAAAATAGTATGTTAGCTATAATATTCCTTATAAGTTCTATTTTAGCTTAGGTATAGGTTTAAGTAATATCTCAAAACTACATTATTATACTTTCATACTAGAAAAAAGCTAAGACTATAGCTAAAATTAACTATTAGCTACTTTATTAGATTATTAGTAATTATATTAATATTTCGAACTTACTATTATTTCTAAAACCTTAGATTATAAAGTATAATTTCTTATATACCTTATTAGTATCCTTATTCTTAATCTTATTAATAATACGTAACTTGAAGGACTTATAACTCCTATAGAAAATAAGGTTAAACTTAATAATCTTAATAATACTATTAGTAATAATACTCTTAACCTCTTTTTTAATTAACTCTTTAAATAGTAGACCTAGTATTATAATAATACTTTTTTTATAGAAAACAAGAAAGAGAACTAAATCTACCTACTCTTTAGCTATAAAATATACTATAAAATAAAGCTTATAACTAAACTTCTAAACTAGAATAGTAATAGGTTTATATTTTAGAAAATTAAAAAGTATATTAAAGAAATTACTAATAACTCGGGGAAATAGGGGATTATTACTAATAGTAATAGAATTACTATTATATATAATAATAGTATTTTATAGTATCTAATAAGTATTCTAAGGTTTTTAAGGATAATAATAAATAAAATCGGGATATTACTATAGGATTATATATCTCTTAGTAATATTAGATTTCTAATAGGATTTCTAATAATAGGATTTAGGATATATATAATATAAGTACTTATACTTAGTAATATTACTAATACTAGTAATATTATTAATAAGAATAATAAATTATTCTCGAAATATGGTTTTATAATTATTATTCGAAACTTTTAAAAACCCCGAGGGAATTTAAGAATATATATTTTACTATAGGTAGTAATAAAGTAAAATAAGCTTTATTAAGTATATTTCTCTGATTATATATATATAAAAGACTAAAATAGGAGAGCTACTATATACGAGATATCAGGACTATTATATATTATTTAAGCTATATTAATAGTATATATAGTATAAGTATAGTAGATTTCTTCTATTATTTTCTAAATAGTATAAGTATAAGTAATAATATTTAGAGAAAAGGTAGAATTATCTATAAAATATAAGTATATACTAAGAATAAGTAGTATAAGTATAAAACTATTTAGCTTAGTAGTATTATTAATTACTTTATATACTTCCTAAAAATATACTTCTCAAGTTACTTTAAAGACTTAATTACAATAAATCTTATATACTTAGTAGAAGAAAACGTAGTAATATTCAATTTTACTAATACTATTATATATTTTAATAAGTACTATTTAAACTATTAATCCTATAACTTTTACTTCTAATCTGAATTCTTTAGATTAAAATATTACTCCTATATTAATAATAATAAAATCTAGAAAACCCTAGTAAAAGTTAATCTAGTATAACTTAAAAGTTTCCTATATTACCTTTACAAAAATATTTAGTAAAAAGTAAGTAATATTAAACACTATAATAGTATAAATAATATAGAGTATAGAATAGCTATAAATATAGATAATATTAATAATAACCTCGAAGTTAAATTTAATATTTTCTTATATAGTAAAGCGAAAACGGGAAAGTATAGTACTTTATATCTAGTACTAGTAGTAGTATTAGTTAAGAGCTTCGAGGGTATAGTATTTAACAAAATATCCCACTTTAGTAAGGATATCGTAGAGGTATACTACAGCTAAGTATTTAAATTAATAGTAGAGTCTCTATATCTCTAATTCTATAAAATAAATAGAAGTAAATATTTTCTCTTTATCGAAGAATATCTATAGATACCCCCATTTTCGAATAACAAGTATAACCTTTTTACCTTAGTATAACTAGTTATATATATTATTAAACATTATATTAAAGTAATCTATATCTACGAAGTAGAATAAGAAAAAGGTTTTATATAATATTATGTAAAACACAATATTACTAAATAGTATAAAAATATTAACTATTCTAAGTATTATAATCAAAGTAATACTACTAAAATAGATTATAACTAATTCGTTTTATAGAAACATAAGGGTTACAGAAGGGTTAACTATTTACTTAAAAGCTATAAACTAGGAATACCTAGTAGTTAAGAAACTAGTAGTACCTAAATCAAATAAAACCCCTTAAGAAATAATAATTAAATAACAACTCTTAAGCATAAAAATATACATAAAAACTATATCTATATTTTTAGTAAACTCAGGGGAAGTAGTATTCACTTTAGTAAAAATATATAATACTACCTAATCTTAGAGAATTCGAGTAATTTTACTTCTATTTATAGTAATAAGATACTCACTAAAATACAATATAAAAAACTACCTAGAAACATTAAATATTATAGGAGTAATATGGGTATAATCCTCGAAGTTATTTAGTTACTTTTGCTCTATACCTAGAATAGTATCTAAGTTTTTCACCCTATATATAGATTTATCTATAAATTTTACCTAGTAATAGTATTCATGCTAATACTAGCTTATAACTAGTTAAAATAGTAATGAAATTACCTATTATANTCGTAAATAATTATACCCCTAGTTCCGATATTTAACCCTATAGTAATAGAAAACTTCGTAGTAATAGTTTATATAGGGAGAACCTTATTAAGACTAGCTAGGGCTTAATATACGTAGCTAAAAGTAACTACTAAAATTATAGGGTTGAGAACCTTTTTAAACCTCTTAAAAATAGAATAAAACAAAATACCTACTTCAAGACGTAAAAGCTAAGTATTCCGTGATCTATCACTCTTCTATAACCTTTATAATAAAATCGAAATCTCCTCGAAATCTATATAATTACCTATAAAAGAATAACTATAAGATAAGTATAGAAATATCTAGCTATAACTATTATAACTAAAGCTATTAGTATATTAAACTAGGTTTTAATAAACTTATTCTAAATATTATAATTAAAAAGTAGTTTATAGATATTTAAAAGAAAATTATCTAGCTATCCTATAAGCTACTATACCGAGCTAATAATATTAGTAATTATGTATTAATTAGATAATACTTTAGTATTAATACTTTACTATAATATTAATCACTAAATATTTTAGAGTATTATAATACTATAATTGTAAGGGTTTTAAAAGTTATTTAGCTATACTAGAAATATCTATAATTATATAAGTATTATTTATATATTAGCTATATTTAATTAATATATTAAAATCGTTTATTAATAAGAATAAGCTAAGTCCCACTATACTTATATAGAGATTATGAGTTAGCTTATATTAGTAATAGAGAATTTTCGTATTAGTAGTATAAAATCTCGTCTTAGATGTAAGTAGGGTTTAGTAGGGATATTAAAGTCGCGGATATCGAGGTTATAATAAATGTTTAAATAGAGTATTTATAATTAGTAATAATTGAATATCTCGAGATATTTGAATTATATATTAATAGCTATAAAGGCGTAAGGGTATAAGGGTATAAGGGTATAAAGTTATCGTGGAAGGAGTTACTAGTTATTTATTATCGAAAAGGTTAATATAGGGTAGGTATACTAGCTACTATAACTATAAAGGGTTTAGCCCTAGATTCACTAGAAGCTAGCTATAATAGTTAGTAGGGGGGGTAGGAAAGCTAAAGTCGTACTTTAGGGGGTAATATATCTACTAATAGTCGTAGTAGAGAGCGAGCTATTAGCCCCTCTTAATCCTCGAAGTTATACTATATTTAATATTAAATAATAAGCTCCTTATACCTATTATCTCTCAGAAATACTTAGAAATCATTATCGAAATTATCTATACTTTTATATTTAATAAGAGAGATCTAGTATATTACTAGAAAGAATACTTTTAGATTAGTAATTAATTTATACTTATTATATAAAACATACTACTCCTTAAAAGCTTACTTAATTAACTAATAATTTTTATTACTATATATATAGTACTTCTTATTATTATAAGTATATATAGAAATTAGGGGAAAGTGATATCTACTCTAAAGTAATAAAGAGTAGTTAGGAGTATAGTTATAACTTTAAGTATTACTTTAAAATATATTATATATATAGTTAATCTAAAACTATTCTTTAGGTATATTACTATTACTTCTATTACTCTAAAAGTATTATAGTCTTTAGAATATTATAGTATTACTTATAACTAAATATAATTAGTTATAGAAATTCTAAGAAATTAATATAAAGCTAAAAGATACTAACTAGTATTCTAGTATACTGCAGTATATACTTATAAGCTAATTATAAAAAATCTTATTAGTATACTAATTAGCCTTAAATACTTTCTAGAAATTAGTAAATTTTATAATAAATATCTTAAATATTTCTTCTTTATTCTAGTTAGGGTTCTTAGCTATTATACCCCTAAGAGTAGTATTTTACTAGTTAGAGAAGTAAATCTAATAGATTTTATTATTTTTAAAATACTCCTAAATATACCTAGCTATCTCATTAAAGTTAAGGTTTTAACTAGGATATATAAAGTTATTAAAATAAAAATTTAAAGTTTAATCTTTTAGTATAATAGAGAAAACTCTAGTTTATATATAGTATAGGATACTAAGTTTAAAGTAATAGTTTTGAAAGTTATAGATTTTAGCCTGAAGAATATTATAGAGGCTTCTACTATATTTTATATTTTTATTATATAACTATATAAAGTCTATAATATACTTAATAGACGAGTTTTTAAATAGAGAAGTAAAGGAGGGGTATAAGGGATATTCGGGAAAAGGATACTATATATTACTATTATTTTAATATATCTCCTATTAGTAGGAAAGCTCTATATTATATAATTTAGAGGTTAGTAGTCCTACTAGTAGTAGTAGAGGTTATATACTATATATAAATAGTAGTATAAGCTAGGTACCTCGCGTGAAACTTTCAGAGGTAAACTATCCTTCAGCTATAAGTATTACTACTTTAGCCTTAGGTTTAATAATATAGAAAAATATCACGAGGTTTTCTATATCGAGGAAATTACTAATTTACTTAGGGTAATCGTTAAGGTTACTCTTGAAACCTAAGAGATACTTTTTTCGCTTTATTAAACTCTTTAAAAGTCTAGTATTTAAAATACTTATTTTAAGTAAGTTTATATAATATAATATAGATCTTTTCCCTTATTATTTTAACTTTAACCCTATAGCTAGTAAAGTATCCTTGAAGGTATCAGATTACATAGTTATTAATGAGTTCCTATATTAATAGGAGCTACTTATCAAAATCTATTTTAAAATAGTTAAAAAGCTTATAACTACATATTTTTATAAATTTATATTAGTAGATAAACAATACTATAAGAATAGTAATATCTTAAGTATCTAACTACTTAAAGTTATTATAATTAAATTTAAAAAGTTTTCCAAAGAGATTTATATTGATATATAATTATAAAGGTTAGGCCTAAGATATAATTTAGCTATAAAGAATATAAATACTATTTATTCAGAACTAAAGAGTAAAAAAGAAGTTCTCGCGAAAAGTATAAAAAGTCTACTTAAAAGTAGTTTTAGGAGCTTACTAGTAACTTACTAGTATTTAACTTCTTAGGTATAATTATCGAGACTTAAGTAAAACTAGAATTAACTAGCTAAGTATAGCTTATAATATTACCCTTTTCTTTTACTAATAATATACTAGAGCTACTTTCTTAGGGTTTCTATTATAGTTATCAATTAACCTAAAATANTATACTTTATATTAATCTAATATCTCTATTTCTTATATTATATCTACTATTTCTCATATAATATATATATATATATCTTTTCTATTTAATAAAAACCTATTATTACTACTTTCTACTTACCTAGTACTACTTTATTACTAGTATATCTTTAACTTCTTATTCTACTTTATTATTATTATTAACTATAAATAGTAATTATAAATTAATAACTTCCTAGCTAAATAAAAAGTTACTAGTTACTTTCTAGAAGAAATTAATATAAAACTTAAAATAAACTATCTCTAGTTATTTTAACTTAATAATATATAGTATAATAACTTTTATAACCTTATACTTATAATATAACTAGTCTAGCTTCTTACTTAGCTATAGTAACTTATAATTCGAGATATTTAACTATACTTTATTACTTACTTAATACCTATATATACTTTATTATTTATTTAATATTTATCTATAAAATACTAGTATTTATTAACTAAAGCTTTACTTTACTACTAAGTTACTATAATCTTAGTTTAGATAAATCCTATAATATCCTTTATCTTATTAATTAGTAGCTAAGTAGTAGCTTTTCTTTTAAATACTATTTACTTTATATCTCTAATAGTAAGTATAAGATTAATATAATAACTATACTTTATAAAAAATAGTATAACCCTAATATTCGAATTATACTTATTCTATAAAATTAACTATATAGTAAATAATTAATCCCCCTAGTTATCCTAGGCCTAGTATATATATACCTATAATATAACTTAGATTTCCTAATTCTAGTATTCTATTCTCTTATTAGTTTAAGAGTAATAACTAGTACTAAATAGTTATATTATCCCTATTAAATAGTAAAACTCCCTCTAGAACCTATTTACTTAATTAAAGCTATAATTACTAATAATAAACTATAATATCTTATAAAACCTATAGTAGTAATTAAGAAACTA